>CM029111.1:2569213-2766713 GCA_016859345.1 Istiophorus platypterus
TCCCAAGTCAGCAGAAACAGTATAATCTTTTTGTGTGTGTGAGTGTGTGTGTATGTGTGTGTATATGTGCTAGATTCCTCTTAGTTACAAAGGTACTACATCCCCAGCACCAAATACACACACACACACACACACACACACACACATACACATGCAGACACACACACACACACACACACACACACACACACACACACACCAGCACACACACAGCCTGTGTCTCATCATCTGTGAAGAAATAATGGAATTATATATATTTTCTCCCCTGCGTGCGGCGAAGCATCAAAGTTCAGTGCTGTGATAAGTTGCCTGTGTGCTTTGCCCCTGGCCATAACGGTGTGTGGTGTTTTCCTATTACTGGCATGTCCTGTTTCATAGATGGATGGACCTCAGGCTGACGTCTGCCACTGCCTCTGCTCTGCTCTCTGTGTTATTACCGAAATCGATGTCCATGTCTGCTGCCATTTATTATCCCCCCACCAACCCCAACAAACAACCACACACATGCACCATAAACTGAAATGAGATGAAGGTGGAATATTGGGAAGTTCTATAGCATGGAAATTGTGCTGGGCTTGTAAATCTCTGAGTGTATGTGTTTGTATGCTTCAAAATACACTTTTATCCCAAGACAAGCAATGGTTTGCAGGTTTTCATAAGTAAATAATGTTTTTTGGTGCCTGTTTTAATTTTAATTTATTTGTATGTGTAGCCTATAATTTGATTTTTAAGTTGTTTCTCATAACATGAGATCATCATAACAAGGCCAAAAGAACACAGGCTAATGAGCAGAACTAATGAAAACCACATTTATTAATTTAATGTGCAAATTTATGAATACAAATACTATCTAAAATAGATCAGGTGACATCTTCACTGGTTATAAGATTATTATGGATTGGACTGCACTGACACAAAATATTTTCTGGGAAAAATGGTCAATGGTCAAAATGGTCAAACTTGTGATATAACCACATATTTTCTCCTCTATGTCTTTCATAATTCCAGTAACACAGATAATATTGATCATTCTTCTGCAGCACTGTTTTCTGTGCATGTGTGTGTGTTTTTACAAGGACTGTGGGCAGGAGAGTGATGCACTCATGTGTTTCATCTGTGCATTGTATCCCTATAAAGGTGCCTCAGAGGTACCGCCATACATAGAGACAGACTCTTTTCTGTCACATTAACAGATATAACACTAAATCTCCTGCTGACTCTCTGAGGTCCCCCTTGGAGTAGAAATGCAGTCTGACAGTAACACAAAGCTCAGTTAAAAAAAAGTGATATTTTCAGCTCCAGCTGTAATATGTGCTTATGTGTACATTTGCTCATACGTACATGCATATGTATGTGTGTGTCAGTTTGAATGCACGTGTCCTTGTGCGTGTGTGTGTGTTTGTGTGTGCCTGTGTGTTATGTGAAGGTAGTGTCTCAGCTGAGCCCCTGTGGTGCTCCGGGCCTTCTGTCCTCCCCTCATAACCTCACAAAGACGCTAATAAGCCCCCCGATGATGGACGCTTATGGATTTCTGTGCTGCTAATTTCCGTAACTATCACTGTTTGAAAGATAGCTGAGGGATTTAGCAGAGGGGGCCAAGAGAAGGCCCCCTTGTATTCTGTGGGAACACAAGAGCTGTATTATGTGATATAAAAAAATGGAAACGTCCCTCCTTTTCTCTCCCTCAGGCTTAGTCCATGATATTTATCTACACACAGTCACATGAGACCATTATGTTTATGGAATATCAAATGCAGACCTACACTGTTGTATTGAGTTGAGGCTCCGTAATTACCAGGCTGATGCACAGGTTTTCTGCCACAATCTGCTCTTTCAGAGGTGACATTTGAACTTTGGTTAATAGTCTGAGATAAATTTGTATGGCTCACTGAGGGGCAAGTCCAATTGCTTACTTAGGTTACGGTTAAATCAACAGTATACATCTGGCAACACCAGTGTCCCCCTAATAAACACATACAGAAGAGCTAGCTCACATGAATCCCTGATCTTTCAAAAGCAGCAACCTATAAGTTGGCTGCAAGGTGCATTAATGTTCCAAAAATTGATTGCTAATAGATTTCCAAGCTTCTAGCTTTCCAGAGCAAGAAGTCATTCTGAGGACTTAGGCCCCAAAAATCCTTTAATAACACTGTAAAGACAAATACAGGCAAACTGCTGTAACCCTATCCTATGCAGCTGACCCAGCCTCAGGCCTGAGACTACATGCCCGATAAAACAGTGGGGCAGAGAGAAGCACTTTTATATCATGTGTACCACATAATGAAATGTCTTCACATGCATTTCCTCTTGTTATACAAAAGCTCTGCTAATGCTAAATGGCTGTTAACACTTCCACTTTATGAGAGCTTGAATTTATCTTATGTATCCTACCTCCAATACCTAGTTAAATTACCATGTTCGTTTTCTTTCCTCAGGCTTTCACACAGAGATTCAAACATGCTGCAGTCTCTAAAAAGTGAATGTGGAACAAGTTTGCCCCCCACTTCCCCAATTACTGCTGAGTCCAACACTAAACACCATCAATCACTGCCTGTCATATCAGCGTGCTACAGAGCTCACTGGATACACCAGTCGATCTAAGTCAGACCACATGCACAATAGCTACGCACACCGAAACATGAATGTGAAGGTGTGTTTTCTTTTTCACTTGCATTAATTAATTTGTCATCACCGGTTATCCCCCATGCCATCATCTCTACAATGGATGGATCCTCCTCTTGCTCTACGGCAGGTTTAGCTACCTGTGCCTTTTACGAGAGTGGTCAGGGGCCAACTTTCTGTCAGTGAGGAATGTAATTAGGGAGAATTAAGCGGCATGGGGCTACAAGGGAGGTCAAGAAGAGCTGGCAGGGTCGAGGCGGGTCACTACCAAGCATTCTCTTTCTTTCTCCCTTTCTCTCTCTCTTTCTTACTCTTCTCTTGTAAGACAGGGTCTGGTGATGAGGTGTCATATTTAGTCCTTCGTTGCACCGTTGTTTGGCTGACACAACAAGCCATGGCTCTTCTTTCTCTCTGCTCCTCTCTGCCCCTCCAAGTCAACTGTCGTCATCATTCCCTTGTTCCCTTTGCATTAAGATTTTCCTGTTTTATTGACTCTTATTGTTGTCATTCATTTCGAGAAGTCCTGCACTTAACTGCGGTGAGTCACTACTATTTGAAAGTCACAGATGACACATACAGACATGTCCAGTTTATTTATCATAAATTGTCTCAGTGGGATTTACAGTTTCACAACAGTTAGCTTCTACTATATCTTTTCTAGTGCAAGGAAAAACTTAACCCCACACGAACTGAGCCATTAGCTCTTCTCACTTCAAACTCCACTTGCCCAAATCTGGCATTTGTTGCTCTTGTAACTAACAAAAGTGATTTGAGGTTCGAACCCAGGGCTTTATTCAGAAAACTGGATACAATGTTCCGAGATAGTGCCCCATTCATTCCTATGAAAGTTGCTAATGGGCAAACGCATTTAAAACAGTCTCTGCAGGCTTCCTCAAGCCTTCAAGCCAACTACAAATTTATGGAGCCACAGAGCGTTAGGACTAGATCCCTTCTCTGGCCAAGCTAGTGGACATCCCGTTGTACAGCCATGCGAATGAATGGCATAATATAGTTTTTATCATTCATCTCTTCTAGCTCCATAGTTTTGCACAATCTATGCTCCTAGCACAGATATGTGACAGTCTCCAACAATTTCCAACCAGGAAATTGTCAAAAGAGTAAAAAAAGACAAGAAAAACTTACTATCGTTTGGTGTGGAATATAAAGTCATATACAAATGCATTTGTAAATTATAGTTTAAGATTTAACAAAATATATTTCAATGACTTCAGACATCTGCAGTGCAATCCTTGGAGGGTAGGTGTGTATGCAAGGATGCGAGTGTGTGAGACATAAAAACCACATGTGTGTTAAGGACATCAGATAAAGTGTGGAACAACATTAAGACAAAATCAGGCAGGAAAGCCCCAGCCAAAATACATCCAACCTAACAGAACTGCCCATGGCCATCTGACAGAGTGGGAGGCCTATATGACTTTGTGTGTGTGTGTGTGTGTGTGTGTGTGTGTGTGTGTGTGAGAGAGAGAGAGAGAGAGAGAGAGAGAGAGAGAGAAGGGGAGAGAGACAGAGACAAAGACTATATATGTGTGTGTTCCAGCAGAAGGTCTGGATAAGTGCTTTTGGATGACATAATATAGACAGGGAGTCCTTAGGGCAGAATACACTGTATAAACGGAATACACCCCTCTGACTGTCTCAATTACACTGTGAGCACACACACACACATACACACACACACCCACACACACACACACACACACACACACACAGTGCAGCTGGGTGATTTTATTGAATGTGTGCACAGAGGGGATTTCCCCACTCATCTCCGGTTCAGTCTGTCTGTCACTGGGCTACTCATTCACTAACTCACCCTACCCATCGCTCTCTCCTCTTGCACCGCCTCGACATCCCCTTGTCTCCTTCCTGACTTGTTCTTTTGTTCTCTTTCTTTATCTCTTTTGGGTCACTCTGTATTTTCCCTCGATGTGTGTCTCTTGCTTTTCCAATATCATCATCTGTCCACTCTTCATTTGTCACTTCACCTGCATTTATCTATCGGTTATTTGTTTTTCTGTAATCTTTGTGTTCCAGTTGTGTCTCTCTCTGTCCCATTTCTTGGCTAATCTCAGATGCTCTGTTATGAAATGCTTTTATCATCCGAAGGCCAGCATTTGTGGAACTTGGAATAACAGGATTGTTTTCAAATGATGATGTAACATTTCACATAGGTCTTTGACCCTTGATTTTTTCAGAGTTTTAAATAAGTCAGGTCAAATAAGTTGCAGTTTTTGAGAGTGATCATCCTATTGCTCTGTATGCAGACAATATACTTCTCTATGTGAATGATATCACATCAAATCTCTCCCATTTGTTGTAAATTTTCAGTGACTTTCCTTATTAGTCTGAGAGGACTCTTGAGCATTTCAAGTTATCTTCCTAGTTCCACCTTCTTATTTTATCTCTATTTGAGATCTTTACTCTGCCTATAGATTTCCATGGAGCTCAATAGAAATTATTCATCACCTTCCTATTATTGTCATTATGTTGTCCTTCTGGGCTGCAATTGTAACCTAATTTTCAACTTTTGTTGCTTTATATAGCCCACAAGTTCTAACCTGGAAGTCTGTAATACCTTCTTCTTTTACCAGAGCCACAAAAATGGCCATCAATAGTGATAAGATTGGCACAACTATAGTTTGTTTAGAGTCAAGTTCTAGAATTTTTTTTTAAGTCAACCAATTTCTTTGATTAATATAACAAATGTTAACTGCACCATGCAACAACTAGTGAAGCCCTCTGTGTCACTCCTCCTAAACAAATAATGGATATGTGTACTCAACATTCAATTGGTTTCAAATAGCAGTCACAACTGTCAACTCAAATAAAAAAACATGTAAGATATGTATTAAGAGTCTTTTCTGTGACAGGAAAGAATTCCTTCGTGGACTAACCAGGGTTTTACAACATTGCAGTGATAACAAATACCTCTGTTCCTTCCTTTTTCCTCCAAACATCTTTTTCTCTCACTTTCAAAAAACTGATGAGTTTGACAGGCAGCGGTGTGTTTTGCACTCTTCTCCTCCTTTCACTTACAGCAAATGCCAAATCCTCAGAGGTAGAAGTGGAGGGAGGGAAGAACTGAGAGTGAAGGAGAGGAGAGAATTAAAGTCCTAGAGTTTGTGTTGTGTCTGCTGGATTGAATAAGAGCATAGATGGGGAGAGACAAAGACAAGCTAGACAGAGAACTGAAACGAGACAGAGGGATATTACATGAAGGTTAAGCCAAATTCCATGCTCTCACAAAAGAAATAGTCACTATTTGAATGAGAAAATGAACAAGACTGACTGCCAGTACACTGCATGATGAATTCTAGGTTATTTGTTACAAAAAGTGGATAAAGAACAGTGTTTTGGACATTCATACTATATAAATGTGCATTTATATTAATGGTTGCCTTGTAAATTCTATCCAAACAGGTAACAATAAGCAAAACTGTACAACACGATGTGGAAAAATACAATGTTTCAGTATTAGTAATAGTGTTGCATTTGTGTTGTTATAGAAACTGTAAACATCTCTATCTTGGTCTTGCTGGCTTTAAATGCCATCCATCCCCAATGCCTCTCATCCTACATATGTTTTATGCAGCAGCTGGAGAGAATTACAGCCATGTAAAGTCTTGGAAAGCAATCCAGAGGTTTTCAAGAGACAAACCAGATTTAGGCCTAACATATAGTGTTTTAGACCATAATTACATACTTATAGTATGATGGTCTAAAATAGAAGATGCCTGGTAAAAAGCATAATTAGAATGAAGTTTCGCTGCTGGTGATATAGCCTGTGCTGGAGCGTGTGGTGTGAAAGAGGTAATTGCGTTTTATTGATGGTGGTTATTTGGTGATTGATTAAAATCAATTTTTAAAATAAATGTCATTTGAATATGTGAGTATTACTTAAAACAACTGTTTTTAATCATTATTTGGATATTATTTATCATGCTTCTCTATTATGTAAATTATTATCTGCTTTGCAACATTTGTTCAAAATACCAACTGAACTTGAGTAAATGTGTTACATTTAAATAGAAAAAATACTTTATGGTTTTCACATAAAGTTAACAAGTTCAGGTCAAGTTTTATCTTTAAATTTAAATAATGAAGACAGATACTATTTATCACCTAGGTCTTCAACTCTCAACTTCCTGTCTCTGTCTGAAACCCTGAGGTTGCAACTTTGGTTTTTGCAACTTAATCTTACTGCTGAAGCCAAGGCAGTAACACACACAGACAGATGCACACACACATGAACATATACATGCGCTAACAAGTATCATTATGCGATGGATGGTTGTCTGGGATGGTGTTTCCTTAAAAACAGCAGGGGGATATTGGAGCCAGACGTGTGGAGCTGTCAGGGTCTAGTGATAGGGATGGGTGTCAGTCACATCCCAGGGGTCCAAAGACACACACACACACACACACACACACACACACATAAATGTTATCGTTCACTCTTCTGCTCTCCTTTGCACATATACACACACAGATGAGTGTGATTTGATGTGCTGCAGCACATGTAAGTGGACACCCTTATTCTCCTCAATGAAGATATATTCCTGGCTAGAGGTGGAAGTGGGGCTCTGACTCTGCACCTTTACCATGCAGGGCTCAGTCCACATCTGCTTCCCATCAGCCACAAGGCTTACCTTTTTAAGGCAGAAGTGAGGGTGGGCGGGGAAACCAAGCAGGAGGGGCACTGTTTGGTTTTGGCTTGATTCAATTACTAACACCACCGTGAGAGACCGTTCCCCCTCGGGTGTCTAACTCTGTGTATGTGTGCATTTTTACGTATGTGTTTGTGATGCTAAGAAAGACTTTGTATCAGTCTTGGAGTGTGTGTGTGTATTCATGTGTGTGTATGGTTATAAGCCTGGTTATAAGCCTGTTACATTTCCTTAATTTCTGTGGCCTATTCTGCTCTCTGTTATGCTTTTCTGACAAATCACAGTGGGTGGTTCATCAGTTAGTGAAGAAAATTAGTTTATTTAGTTAGTGGAATTAGTGGAGAAAAGACTTTGTCTACGGAGCAATATTTTATTTGGGTTAAAAAACAGAATAAAACCCAGTGTGTATCACTTCTCAGCATTTAATAACAGTTAAAAACTGGCAGACGTTTTTAAGGGCACCAGCAGTTACCACAACTATGCGCTCAGTGCCCATGATAACAGCCAGCAGCACATGGCCTGTATGTTGGCAAGGAGCGTAGCTGACAGCCACTCATCAGGACCCTTTAAAATAAAGTGGATGAATACAGACCAGACAGATCCTCCTTCTGGTTTATGTTATTTTCATGTTACTGCTGGTTACAATTATAGAGAAGCTATGAGGGCTCATCTATGAATGCAATCATTGCAACAGGAGCCAGTTCATACTTTGGTATTTAACAGTTGTCAAAGGTTTAGAATTTACGCACCATTTATCTCATATTTACATGCTTTAGAAAGCAAAGGGACAACTGTCAGTCAAGAGGGGATGGATTTTCAAAGGTGTTCTTCCAATTAGCATAACCAGTATGGAGAAAGAACAGTTTGCACTAAGTACTGTCATATTTTGCAAAGAGCCATCACCTGCAGTAAAGGTACGAAAAAGTGCTTATTTTCATTTTTGCTGTGATTGTGTATTATACATTTACATGAAAGCTGCTGACATTATCAGAAACTCCAGCTGTATAATTGGATTTTTTCATCACATCCCCCCTTCTCCTCCTCTTCAACATATGTGACATTTTTATTCTGATAAATGTCATGCTGATAAGGAACGAGCATCAAGCAACACATGAGTTGGGATGGGCCATATTGGCTGTTGCACTGCTGTAGTATATCTTAAATAAACTTATATACAATAACAGAAATGCTGACTGTTCATCTTCTTTTCTCTATCTTGAAATGTTTAACATCGAAACACGTTCTTTAAACAAAATGGATGCACAGTAGTGGGTTTATGGTCTAATAGCCAAGCTATCCTAGGCTCCAACCTCTCTCAATCTCATTTATTAGTTGAATCTAAAGTGTAGCCTTATTAATTAGCAAAACAAGCAAAACCTATTGCATATGGAGCTTCTTTAAAGATCACAAATACAGATAGGATTGCAACACAATATCGGCTTTTTCTCAAATTTAGCTTACATAGCAACATAGATATTTAAATATAACCCATTCATTCCTTCTCTATGTATCTGATTAAATTTTTTCAGGTTCGAAGGACGGTCCATGAAATACAGAGAAATGCAAGGAGATCCACTGCATAACTCCACTTACCACTCTATATATACTTTATCCACATGCCCAAACTATTGTATGTCATTACCAAATGCAGAACTGTAACATTTCGATTATCTTAAATAATCCAAATAATTGAAACCAATTGGACTTATAGTGAAACCACATAAATAGTCAAATGAGAAAAAAAGCCTTTCAATCTTTTTATGTTAGTCTTGAACACCTATAGGTTTGTACAGGCTTCATACACAAGTTAAGAAATGCAGACACTTGAGGTCCAACATGAGGCATATAAAATCTAATTGCAACATCCTGAGTTCAAATCTGTCCAGATATCTAACCCCCCCCCCCCTCTGTCTCAAACACACACACACACACACACACACACACACACACACACACACACACACACACACACACCTTTCTACTCCTTTCTCCCTCTGTGGCATGCTGTGAGTTTTAGAAAGCTGCAGCCTGATGGGTTAACTTTTTTTTTTTTCTGAGAAGGGGTGTTGGTGTCTGAGATGGTGAACAATGGCCAAACTGTTGAGCAGCGACTCAACTCGGCTCAGAGGATTTCCTCCTCAACCCTGGACAACCTAATACTATATGACACGCTACATCATAAGGAGAGGAGACTCACATTAAAAAAAAAAACAAAAAAAACAGGAAAGGAGAAAGTTGGGAACATTCTATGCTGTTTTGCATGGGCTCACAAAATCAGACCTTTGAGCTTTGCAGCTTTTATTGTTAGAGACTGGGGCCTGTTTTCATGATGCTGATAGTAAATGGATCTCTGGACTATTCGGTCATGTTCACACCAAAAATCCTTGCTTGATAAAGGGGTTACAAAATCTGGTCCTGACAATTGGCGGCACTTGTTGGGAGAGAACACATTTGTGTTTTTAAATGACTAGCAGACAGATAGACAATTACAGTTCTAATTACATGCACGCAAACACACCCTACCTTCTCTGCACATATCCTTATCAAACTAACTTCTTGACTCACACATGGGTTCTCTTCCATCTCTTTTCCAGCCCAAATGCTTTTACATCATAAATCAGCAGTAAAAACATCACTCTGTGTAGCAGCTCCACTCGTCACATGATCGGCTTTGACCTCTCCGTCAAATATCTCCCACCTCGGCCTACTGTAGCCTTTAGCAGTGCTGCTAACCAGACACAGATGGCCATTTACAACTGACAGCAGATGGAAAGAACTTCACACTCTGATTCAAGCTTTAACATTTTAGTTTTGTTCGTTGTGGTGACTTGTTGGCCCTGTTTTTATAAATCTCTGTCCTGCACACTGTATAGCTTTTTAACCATTTTCTTCTGGGTTGGACTGGTTTTCTATGAAAGAAACATAAAAACTCTATATTTGTTAATGTATGTAGTAGTGTGTTGTCATGTAAAAAAATACCCAAAACACATATGATGTAGTAATACTGTAGAGAATAGAATTTAGATATACAGGTCATTCATTATTAGCTGGCAATAACTGATTAGGAATTTGCCTTTAAGTAACTTATGTAATTTTTCTTAAGTTCAAAGACCTTACAGTTCTGTTCTGGATTTCCTGCAAAGTTAACTTCCCCCGTGAAAACAAAAATATATTCTTATAAACCATAAACTTGTCATTATTCATAATTTATCAATATTTGTAACTTATTGACAGATTAGTTCTATTAAACACTATCATGTCTATTATCTACCTTCATCTTGCCTCTGCTCAGAACCACACCCACTTTAAACACACCCAGGGCTGTCCCGTGGTGGGCAGGCAGTGCCTACGTCAGGGATAAGAGAAAGTGCTTGGTAGACAATGTGGGCTAATTTGTAAAAGATACAGTGGCTGCACGGCTTTCCAAGGCGCTGTGGGGGAACCAAAACATTCAGCAGTTGTCCAAACAGATTCCTCGCCCCACTCTGCAGTGGACGACACGGCACTGCCATAATTTACACACACACACACAAACACACAGGCTCTCTCTTTCCTCCAGCGCAGGAATTTATTTTGCTTCGGGTGATTGCTATGTCTGCAAGTTTTGAAGCCTTGTTAATGAATCTGAAACGGGGTCACGTTGGGATTGATGGGTGAGAATTATGTGTATGTGTGTGTGCTGCAGAAAAGTGGTGTGGGGAGCTATTTCAAGATCATGCAAGCTAAGCACCTTTGTTTCACTATAAAGTCTGATGTTTTTTTTGATAAGGATGGTCCACTGCGGAAGATTCAATCGATGTAGAATCTTTGGTAGGGCTACGATAACAGGATTGTTGCTAAATGCATTTTAGGTATACCCATGTGAATGTGTCTGTTCATTCACACGTGTAACTTTTCCCTTGTCTGCTCTCTGCAGAGAGGAAAGTGAAAGGTAGTAAGCAATAGGGGGCGCTTGCACACAGCTGGACATTCAAGTAATGCTACTGCATCTGCACACAGGACACACACATTTACTTTGAAAAGAGAAAGTTGTGTATACGGACCCTTTGTCTACCCTGTCACTCATTATCTTTAATCAAATATATATTCAAACATTAATAGTAGATATCCTGGTTGAGTAATCTTTTTCAGCACTAATAACTTCAGCATAATGTTCTTTGGCTGTGCTTTCTGGGCGCTCACTGTGCCAGCATGTGTGATTCTAAGTGCATGAGTGCGTGACCACCGCTGCCCTTCCCATATCTGTCTCCCATCGCTCTGTCTTATCACAGCACACACATACCTCAGCATTGCCTCCTGTGATTGTGTAAAAAGCCTTGGGCTTTTTTTTTCCACTCCACAGAGACAAGGAGAGGAAAGTGAGTCTGCTTGTTTGTGACATTACCAGGGTGAACGGGCACTATGGTGCGCGGGCGATTCTGTTGTTATAGGCACAAAACAAATAAAGTGTCAGCCATTCAAAAGATGGCTCGGCTCAGGAGGGTCAAACTAAGCTGATTCCTTTGGAAAACAATCAACTACCATCTTTTTTTCCCCCTCAGCTGCTGTCTTGACTATTTTGCTTTGATAACACCGATGGACATTTTGGAAAACTCTGGAGTGGCAACAAGGTCAAGGGTTAAATTACTAACAGAAATATACAATATATTGCATATTAAATGCTTGATTTATACTAATAATAAAGACAGAACTAATTATATTTTCCCCACGTACTGCTTGTGGCATCTTGCTAGTAACAGATAGTTAGGTTTTAATTGCCCAGAGATATCAACCTCTTAGACTCCCAGCACCAACCCTTCATTTGTGGTGATCTTTGAGACATGACAATTTAAAATATTCATGAGCAGTTCCTACATTAGAAATCGTTACTATTCTTGCCAATGTGTTTTGTGAATTATTCAATACTGCGCAAAAAAATTGAAATAGTAATTGTTTTTTTTGTAATTTGAGTAAATTGACCCTTTAAAGAAACAAGTTTATTAAGTTTATTCTGTCATTTCTGCATCACAGGATTTTTACAAATTATGTAAACTCTGTATGATTATTATGTTGACTATGTTGGTATAAAATTTCTAAAAACATTTGCTCAAACATTTGATGACAGGTTAGGCAGGCTGCCAGTTCATTCCTGGCCTACCATGTTGTTTAAGGGCAGCAGTCCAGTGGCTCTCCTTCTCTTCCTTCTCAGTGAGAGTCACTGTTTTTAACTTGTGTTAGCATTGGAAATGGCTGCACTAGCAGGCTCAATACATAGGTCAGCCAGGATAACCCCCATATCCTGATTACTGACACAGATTGCCCTCTGGAACATAGACCAGCAATAAAAAAGGCTCCAGTGAGCTGCTGCAAACCTGGCCAGAGCCTTGGCCAGAAGTTGTAAGTGACAGTGATTAAACTACTGTGGAGAAAATGTGATGCTGTGATGTATTTTCAGAATGTATGTATAATGCAATGAGCTTAGCTTGTAACAGAAGACCCTACAAAAAGTATTACCCAGAGAAAATTTTAAAAACTGTTAAAAAGTGAATATGCATGTGTATAGAAATCAATAGGACGTTAAGCGAAAGAAGGACTACTCACAATGGTTTTGTAGTCAAGACATCGAAGAGCTTTTTGTTTCCTCTGATTGATGGGGACACATAGAATGAGAAACAGAAGGAAATAGAGAGAGAGAGCGAGAGAGAGATAGAGAGAGATACAAAGAGTAAGAGAGACTGCATGTAAGGAGAAAACAACAGGGCTTTTAAATCTTCAGCTGATATGCCAGAGTGAGTGCCCCCCACATATCTATGAATATCTCTTTTATTATTGCTATTGACCCATATGAAATAAAGAACGGCAGGGGCTCTGCATTACTCAATTCCCAGAGTTATGTGGCTACTACTAAAGGGCAACAGGCTCATGGACAGACACACATACACACACACACATATACACACGCACGCACGCACACACACACACACACACACACACACACACACACACACACACACACACACACACACACACACACACACACACACACACACACACACACACACACACACACACACACACAAACACACACACACAAACAAACACTGCCACATACACATTAATCATTTAAATTCAGGGTATATGCACTTGGACAGATCTAATGTCAGATTCCTCTCACAGCTAAAGTAAACTCTCAGAAGATTTTCATTTAATTTCATTGGATTTTTTTTTTTGCCAGGATCGTTAGCTATGCTGTCTGTATTATTATGCCAGGACTGGACCATGATTCCATGCTTTAATCAATGTCACAATATTAATTAGAGTATAGATAAAACTCTTTACACATCTAAAAGAAGAATGTAATTTATTTTCTTATTTTATAATTAAAAATTACTTATAAAAATGAACAGATATTCAGCAATTTTACAATACGTTCATATAATTGTAAAACAATTCCACTGAGAGATGAGACATAATAGTATTAATAAATGACAACTCATCTTAGCTTCACAGTGAATAGGTGGAACATTTTTGGGAAGATGATGAGTTGGATTAGATCTGCATTGTTGCAAGAACAAATGACAATTTGCCACTACCGAATAGCTTTTGCTTCGTAGCCAATACTCTGGGACATTTTTACATGCATGTGTGCGCATGTGTGTGAGTGAGTGCCTTTGTATGTGCGTGTACTGGGGGGACACTTTGATAAATGGCCAGTTTATGGTGCTGTCACACTGAGGATGTCTATGGGGAAATACTTCCCCACAAGCACTAGTGTGTGTGTTTGTGGCTGTGTGGATGTGTTTATGTGTGGAGAGGGGTACAATGCTCTGGTCATCTGATTGCAAGCCTGTGGTCTGGCTGATGATTAATCAAACTCAATGGATTGCTCAAATACTGTTTATGACATTGCAAAAAAGGAGCGAGTCGGAAAGAGAAATGGATTACTCTCTTGTATTTGATGTGTGCATGAATGTATATGTGGATGCAAGGATGTTGTAGGAGTGTGTGTGTTTGTGTGCTAAGGTGCAGAGGTGTGTATGAATGGGGCTGAAATGAGGCTACTATGTGTTTGAGGGTCAGGGGTTTTGCTGACACAGACACAACCCTGTTAATATCTCACATGGGATATGTAGTTACTTCGAGTACACAGACTTTTTCTCACACACACAGATATACACATGCACACACACGCACACACACACACACACGCACACACCCACAGACACACACACACTCGCCTACAAACACATATGTCCAAGTGTGGTACACAGCAGCGTTTAAGTAATTGAGCTGTGCCATTGCAGCTTTGTAATCGCTGACGTGTCTTTACATAGCTTTTGTGCCTGAACAATAGAGTGCTGGGACTGAGTTGTTGTTGGTCACAAGAAAGGGGGGGGGGCGACGACGACACGTAAAAGCAAACTAGAAGCTCAGCCCCTACATGTATGGGTGCCACCTGGCCTCAGATCAATGCACTGACACATAGGTCATTTTTAATATGCTTTGATCTGTCACCCCAGCTGGGCCATGTGTGTGTGTGTTTAGGGGGGTGTTTGGGTGTGCTCTATCAAGCATATCTTGTTTTAGGACGCCAGACACGGTGTGTGAGCTATCAAATTGTCCCTTTAATAGCCCCTTTCTTCTTCGCTCATTATCTCTATAACTGCCTCCCTGGAGATGTGGGGAAGGAGACAGAGATAGAGTGACAATTTGATGAAGGAGAGACAAGGGAGCAATTTTATGTAGTTATTAATTAGAAATTAATTCCGGTCATTTTTCTGAACTATTTCTTTGCATGTGAAATGATTATTTTGTCAGCGCGGTTATGAAAGTTGATATTGTTTTTAATTTTTGGAAAATATTTGTCTTCTTAAAGACTCACTAAATCATTTATGTTAGAGGAGCCATACCACAGCACTTATAACATTGCTTCGAAATGAAAAATGAAGCTCAGACAAGCATCCCTCAACATTTTTGCGCTTTCCATATTTACACAAACATAAACCATTAATAAAAGTCAACCTTATTTATTTCAACCTCACATTCTTCTCCCCTTGTATCACGCCGAGCTTGTCAATCATGTGCCATATGTGAGAAAAATAACCCCTAATTGTGAGGAAGAGATGGTGGCACATAAGAGCATCCTTGGATATACTGACTCGTTGCACCCAATCAGCAAGACATGAAGCTAATAATATACATTCTCTGGCTTTCTTTACCACTCACTGTCTTTCAATTTCTTGTCTCTTTCCTCGCTTTCTCTCATTAAATCTGTTCCACTCTTTAACCCTGTGGGCAGGTGCTATTGTAATTAGCCATTATTTGACTATCAAAAGTCAGGAGTTGATTAAATGGCCACGAAGCGGCGCGCAGAGCACTTTCCCTCTGAGCCCAGCCCCATAATTTCAAAAGCTTCTTGCAACCTGCTGAGGGCCTTTCAGGTCTGTGAGTCGTGCTTCCGACTGCTGGTAAGAGCCTGTTGCTGGCAGTAATCAAAACTGATAATCTTACAGGAGAGAAAGGGAGGAGGGGGAAAGAGGGGGTGTGGGTGGAAGAGAGAAAAGAGAGCGAAAGAAAGAAATGGTTGGGGGCTTTCGGGAGGTTGGAGCTCAAGCAGAGAGCCTTCCATTAGAAATGTGTTGTGGCTCTGAGGGGGCCGGTGGCCAGCAAGCGGTGAAAAATGCTGCCTTCTTAAGGCAAGTGAATGGCATCTCTTTAGTGATTAGGAGCGGTAATAATAGGCACCCCTGCCTGTTACCCCTAAGTCCATTTTATTGCTAATTCATTTACCTGTTATTTCAGACATACTTGACAGGAGTCACCTGCTAAGAAGTCATGTTTGTCAGCCAGGTATGCCCATTAGCTGGGGATCTTAAATCAGCCTCACAATGGTGTCGGTAGGGGAGTAGAAAAGGCCGGCCTTGTTGTTAGCAGATAACACCACAACACAGTTATCCTGACCAATATGGAAAATCTTTTCTGTTCCAAAAATAATTAGACTCCACCCCTGGAGCGATTCTTAATTAATGCAATTTTTTTTTTCATTGTAAGTGGATTTTAAGCCAAGCTGATCTGCTTTTGTGCTCTTTTGTGAAAATCCTGTATGCTCAGGAAATAAATATTACATCTGACCTTGTGCATTAAGGAAAACTAAGTGACTGAAAATGAGTTATGAGAACATGTAATAATCTCTTTTTCTGTGAAATTAAATCTATCTTTGGACCCAAAAAGTCATTTTGAATTTGATACAGTTTCAACTGAGGACCAACCTTTTTGTATTTCCACAGCAGAGTCCCTTTACACTGGGCAAAGCCATTGATAGCCAAATGAATATTTGACTAGATATAGTTGATATGAGAATGAATCATGTAATATACATACTGTTATATTCCCTAAGAAGAATTGGGGCAAAATAATCACTCTGTCTCCATGGTTAATGTTCTGGATAATTTTCTCCAGGGAAACATTTTGTATATTAATATCCTCATATGAGCATCTCGATCTGAAATGTCACAGATGAGATTAGAGCAAGCTTGAGTCCCAGTGTATGGTGTTGGAAAAATGAAATGGGTTTAGTATTAACATAGCACAATGAAGAAGCACAAAAAAATATGTAAATATATACTAAGATTTGATTGAAATATTAAAATTGGGTATTAAATTTTCTGTGAAAGTCTGTTGTTTGAGACAATAATCACCACTGAAAAAGAAAGGAGATGTAGCTGCATTAAAATTGCTCTTTCAGCCAATATATCTGCATCTTGTCTTAGACTGGTGGTACCTTTAGTGTCTAGGCCAAAGGTACTGTCAATGAGGGTTTGTATCTGGAGGGTGCAGGTCACTCTCTTTGACTGCAGTTCCCATCAGTTTCAATGTTGTTAGCTGAATAAAAGGATTATCCACTATGAATTAGTACTAGGACACAGAAAACCCCTCTCTTGGGATGATGCTGAGTGTGTGTGTGTGTGTGTGTGTGTGTGTGTGTGCGTGTGTGCATTTGGGATTCCTTCTCATTGCCGGCCTCTCCTGGGATCCCCCACTTGGCCTAATCATTGTTTCTCTCACAGATAATTTTCCATGTCCTTATTCGTGTCTGTGCATGGGTTTGTGTATGTGTTAATTAGCACTGAGTGTGCTCTTCCTTGTAATCACTTAATTAGAGGTGACGGCCCTGATGCTTGTTTACTCAATCAGCCATCCTCTTTAATTATCTAATTTACGGCAAGTAAACTGTCCTTGTTTGCAAGCTCAGTGAAGGTGTCATATGCTGATATAACTGTATGTGCATGTTTTTGTTTGTTTTAAAATGCACATGTCCTTTTACCTGAGAGAAAATCGACTGTTTATTAAATGATGGGTATTTAATGAGACAGTAAGCCACGTGACAGTTAAAAAGCCAAATCCAGAAAAGGGAAGCTGGAACAACACAGACATACGTGCAAACATGCACACACATATGTTTTATCAGACACTAGGCCATGCTCACAGACTGCATATGAGCACTGAGCCACATGCCTCAGATTACTGTCGCTCCGATTCCCTGAGATTTAGGCTTTAATGATAAAATCTACGTCAAAAAAATAAAGAAAGTGAAGTCTCATGGTGAGTATGATTGATGGTTGCTTTAAATGGAGGCGTCCAAGGCCAGCTCTATTGTTTCTCCTGACCAGCATTACCACCTACTCCACCACCTCCACCCCCGCTCCTTCATGTGGATTAAGGTCTGCCGTTTATTTAACAGTTCATTTGAGCGAAGGGGCGACCAAGGTGAAGTCAGTGGGGGGCAAGGGGGGTTGGCAGGGTGTCTGTGCTGTACCGTGGCGGGACGTCCCTTGCGGGACAGTGCCAGGCTGCGCTGTGGGGAGACGAGACAGGGCCTCCCCAGTGGACTAATGCCCTGTAATGAAGATTAAGACTCAGTCAAAGACCATACTGTTCAGCCAAGATTTGAGGGAAGGATCGAGCAATAGTAGGAGGGGGAGAGGAAAGGAAGTGAGGATAATGGATAAAGTAGGAATGGAGGGGACAAAAACCCATGTTTTCAGAATAAGCTTGAGGAGGGATTATCCGAATTTACAGCAACAGGTACAGATAGCGTCAACTAAAGAAAAAAACGAATAAATAAGAAGCCATGCTAAATTTTTTGAGGGAGTATATAAACCCACATTTCGTGTTGCCTGATTAAGGCTAAATGAAAGTTTCCAAGCCAGCTAGGAACAAAAACTAATTCGAATTACAAGCTGTTAAGAGTGATCACCTCTTAAACCACCATCATCATCATCGTCATCACCTTTATAGAAAAATTCTGGGAAAAAAAAACACTACAAAAATCAGCATTCTACATTCAAGCAGGCACAACGCACAAACAACATAAGGGGTAAATTTAGTAAATTCCATTCAACGCTTTTTCAAATATGAATTTCCTCTGATTTGAATGGGATGATAAAAACGTGTATGGATATATATTGTAACCGAACCAGAGCGATCAGACTTTTGATGAAAGAAATTGACCAGTCTCGCTCAGTTACAGGCTGGAAAAAAAAAAAAAACAACAAAGTAAAACTACGCCCATCAAGGTTCCATAACATACTGTTTTAATTATTCCCTTTAAAAGATATTACAGTTAACGTGTTGCTTGCCTACACATATAGCAGTCAACATTCCTTTTGTCTCCAAGTACTTCTGAGAAAAATAAAATAATAAATAAAATAACAAATAGGATATGTCTCTTAAACTGCTAGTTGTTCCTCTCTCTCCACCGGCTATTTGCTAACTTTATCTGACATCTAGTCCTGAGCAGGTGAAATAGTGAGCTGTGAGACTACACTGTACGAAAAGTTTGATAAAAATCAATACAATGAGAACGAAGACCACAGAGTTGTGGAATTGGCTAATAAATCCCACTTTGAGTCACCCCTTCCACACTGCATGTCATTCAATTCAGCCCTAAGTTAAGAAATGTTCATTAATGCAGCTTTAAATAGTTTGAAATGGGATGTTAAAAGCTAATTTATGTTTTGTAAATGATCATTTCTGTTCTACGTAGAGTCTGAATATTGTTTTTCTCCTTCATGTCATTAAGTTGTTACTCCTCCTGGGGTAAATAGTAGCTGCTGTGTATTCTTGAAGAGCACTCCATAGGTTATGGATGTCACTACTTTGGAAACTGACTGAGCACTTGGCTTTTTGGATTTCTCTCTAGCTGTATCTGGTGACTTTTTGCACAGAACAAAACCTTTTCTGGTTAATTTGGGGTCCGCAAACCAGATACTAAAACACGCAAGATGTAAACACATGTGAATATGTGTATGTATGTGTTGGAGGCTCTCGTTCAAAGTACAAAGACAGTTAACCAGAACAGCCTTAACACACAGCACGCTTCACTTACCACTCTGTGGCTAAAAGCTCCCCTAAGACCTTTTACGCCCAGACACACTCCCACCGTCTTCTGCCATCTCCTCATCCTTCGCTTCTATCTCTCCCTGAGTTCCTTCTTTCCCTTTCTTATTCCCTGCTTTGATTCCCCCCCTGAATAATTTTGTAATGTTTTTCTTGCCTAAAATATTCAATGGGGGCAGAAGGATGTGTGGACACTTGGATGGATAGATGGATGGATGGATGGATGGGTAGGTGGGTGGGTGGAGAAAGGGGGATCTTTTTTCACATGACCTTGTGTTAGTGGGGCCAGCCTCTCTCCCCCATTCTCTGTCTCTCCTCCCCAGACGGGCTGTGTCTGTGACTGTGCTGGCAGTTCTTGCCTCTCTTGGGCATTCTGGCATTCCTCCCTGTCATGCCCCCCCATCCCCCTGCCTCCGGCTGTCTCTTGCCCTGTGAGGATTTCCATCCTTCCTGATGCTCACTCTCCTGTTTTAATGTCGCTATCTACAGGCGTTGTGCTGTGTGAACACCATGCCGTATCTTTTGCGATATCTGTTTCTTTGGCAGGTTTGGGCCTTTCCTTCTTTTTGGGTTGAATAATAAATCCCTAAAGTACAAAATGCTAACATATCTTGTGAGATATTGCAAGTTGCCTAAAACATAAAGATTTTGCGTGAGATGTTCTTGACTGCAACAGCTGAAAATGACTGTAAAAGGCTGACGTGTACAGTGTAAGAGAAGACTTCTCAAACAAAAAAGAAAAACTCCCTCTTGCGATACAGAGTTTCATATGCACACAGCCGTTCTCACGTGCAGATGAACCTTTCTCTCTTTTGTCTGACACGTGAAAATATTTTTGAGGAGCAGGACCACACAACTTTTGTTCTGCGCCTCCCCCTGGCTTCTAGGTCTCCGTGGCAACGCCATGTGGGTCGTCATGTTGTTATCACCCCAGCTTGACCAGCCGGCCCTCTGCATTTACTTTGTCGGGCTTAATGGACTCGCTCCTTTCTTGACAGACAGGACAGACAGTGATTGTGTGTGTGTGTGTGTGTTTGTGTGTGTGTGTGTGTGTTCATAAGTGTGTGTGCATGTGTATTGTGTCTATTTGGAAGCACAGGCGCACCGAATATCCTTAAAAGCACAGAAAGATGAAAATAATCCCCCAGAGTCAGGACATTTTACCAATGAATGATAAGGCAAAGAAATGTTGAGTGGCTGGTGTTTTGGATAGAAATATTTCAGCTTTCAAAATGTCTTTTCAAATAACCATGTTTAGCATTAGAATTAAGTGAGACTGACCACTTGTTATGTTTTATTGTTAGGTGAGCTCTAGCAGCTATAATAATTAGGGGGGAAGCAAAGGAGTAAATCAGGTAACATAGTATATGGTAGTATAAGGGGTAACAAATTGTATTAGGACAAGGTTTGGTTGACAAAGGTACGGTATGCCTGCCTCTGTAGGGGCACTATTTCAAGAGGTGCTCTAGAGGGTTTTATTAGGGGGCAGGTACAAATGACCTATGTGGTCATTCAGATTGGAGGACATTTCAGGTAGTTCTTCTGAATTTTACTCACTGTTCATTGTGATATATTTAACCAATCATAAAATGGTGTGCCCTGGTACAATAATAACACCTTTTCATTTGTCAAAAAAACACTTGAA
Source organism: Istiophorus platypterus (assembly GCA_016859345.1). Taxonomy (NCBI): domain Eukaryota; kingdom Metazoa; phylum Chordata; class Actinopteri; order Istiophoriformes; family Istiophoridae; genus Istiophorus; species Istiophorus platypterus. The sequence goes on from CM029111.1 coordinate 2,590,544, forward strand.
TGTGAAGACACTTCTTCTCTGCTAGTGTTTGGCAAGTTTTCCATGGTAACAGGACAAGAAAATATTACACAAAATGACAAAAAGTACAATATTCCACAACAAAATAAACCCATAAGTATTTCTGAGGGGAGATTTATTTCTTTGGGCCTGCATGGGAGAGGAGTAGAGTAGTAAAACAAATGTGTGAAAGTGAGTGTGTCTGTATGTGTGCATGTAAATGTGAGGAAACTCATATGACAGACCCTGCAACTGTCAGACTATCGCCCTCCTCCTTTTGTTGGGTGACCCTAGAGAATGTGGTGGGAATGGCCACTGGAAGAGAGATTATGGACAGACAAAGAAGGCAAGAGAGGGATGAGAGAGGGAAAGAAAGAGTGAAAGATAGAAGAAAAGAAAGACAGAGAGAGAGAGAGAGAGAGAGAGAGAGAGAGAGAGAGAGGTCAGGGAGCCAGCTGATGTGAAAGTGCCTCCTATCACCTCGTGCTTCTCCTCCACCCCCTCGCTCTGTCCCTCTCTATCTGTTCTACTCTTTCTTTCTTTCATTCCCACTTGAATTCCTCTCCCAGCGCTTCACTCCAATGTGACGTCAGGTTTTGATCTGCGATAACTACAGAGATGCGTCAGTCAAGGCCCACACACACACACACACACACACACACACACACACACACACACACACACACACACACACACACATACAAACACAATCACACAATCATACACACACACGCACACACACACATACACACAATCACACAACCAAACACACACACACACACACACACACACACACACACACACACACACACACATATACACAAGTTTAAAGTGCCACTGCAAGTTAAAAGTGGCACTCAGACACTCAGTGAGCACATAAATGCACACACATGAACACAGGGACACACAGCAGAGGCCTTTGAGTGAATGCTCCTCACAAGGCATAATGACAGCATTCTGCAGTAACCATAACTAGGACAGTTCCCACAGAAAAGACAGGCAGAGAGAGAGAAAGACCATTTCTTTCAGTTTTCACCTCTCCTCCTACTCTCCACGTCCTCTCCAACAACCCCGACTTTGTCCGAACTATGTGACCTTCCATGGATTTACTCTATTGGGTACCAAAATCTGGACATATGAATCTGTAACTGGTGGTTACAAGTACATTAGAGGAATACTCCACCAAAAATCTATCTTTGGGGGATCAAATTACCTGTGCTTGTGAGCTTGAAAGTTGTCCGAGAAAAGTTTGCAGCTTGCTGAAAATTGTTAAAATGTCAATGGAAACCACTCCTGCAGCAAATTCAATAAATAATCAAAAATCAATCAAGCAATAAATAGCTAAATATACGACTTCCAGCTGAACTTTCCAGCTATTGGGGTATTATAAAATGAGGAAGGAAAAGTGTTTTACATTACCATGTTATGGACACATTTAGAGCACAGTTAATACAGATCAGTACCAGAGAAGTTGATTTTGTTAAGTGGTGATGTTCATCATCAGGGGTGAATGTTTGTAAATTGATCCATCCACTGCAAAAAGTTACGAACTTTCTATTTTCATGCACAAGATGATGACAGGAAGCAAAAGGTATTCTTGGAAGATTAACCTGCCTTAGAATCCAAACATTCCCCAACATACACGATTATGACCCTGTGAGCTCCGTTGCTTAATTGTCTGTCTGTCTGCATAGAACAAATCCTCATCTCTTTCTAACCTACAAGACAAAGTCTACGTGGAAGATATCTGCTGACTGCTTCTTGTTGCAAACCACTTTGGTCATCACTTTTTTCCTCGTTGAATCTGACACAGTAAAGGACTTGGTACTGTATATTTTGAAGGGGGATGGGGATGAGGGTGGTGATGGAGAGGGTGGGTTGGAGTTGAGGGATGAGGGGGTAGGTTAAGGAGCCAAATGAAAACATGTCAGTCAGGGCCCATTAAAATGTAACCCTTCCCAGCAGAGGGAAGAGAACCATATCATCATCAAGTCATTAATCTATTTACCAATACGCTTTAATTTTCATTGGTGATTAATCCATAATTATTCATTTCATACAACAAAAATTCCATGAAATTGATCAAACTGTCCACTACAGTTTCAAAGACCCCAAAGTGAATTCTTCAAATTTCTTGTTTTGTGCAACCAACATTACAAAACCCAATGAAACTCAGTTTACAACTATACAAAGAGAAAACCAACAAATTCTTATGTCTCAGAAGCTGGAACCAACAATTTTTTCTGCAGTTTTGCTGAATAAATGACTGATACAATTACTGGACAATCAAAATTCTTGTGAATTAATTTTAGTAGATTATTCAACTTTTGGTTTCAGCACTATATCCACCTATCAGTGCATGTCTGTAAAGTATCTATGTCATTCTGAGTAGAATTCAAATGTAACAGAGAAGTGAGATTTGTGTCTATGAGTGTGTGTGTGTGTGTGTTTGTGTGTGTGTGTGTGTGTGTGTGTGTGTGTGTGTGTGTGTGTGTATTAAGGCCATTTCCTGCTCACTGGGCTCATCACTAAACAGTCAAGTCATGGCCCTGGGGAGCCCATTGGCAAGCCCTAGGCATTCACATCCCCCATATACACAGAATACAAACACACCCAAATGCTCAGAGCCACCCCTGTATCCAGGGGGTACTTGTGATGATCAGCATTATGAAAAATGACTTGCCCCCATGGCGCGCTAGGGTGGCAAGTGATTATAATATCCAGATAATCATTTCAAACAAATTATCATAATTATCAATCAATCATGAGCCTATTTAAGCAGGGAGAGGGATGGGGGAGTGTGGTGCTGTTGGTGGGGGGTAAACTATGGCCCGAAGCACTAGATCACTTCTGTGACCCATGAGCCTCCCTCTGTCCACATAATAGCCCTCATACATTTAGGGTCATTTAGCCAGCGTATTTAGAGACCCAATTCCCTTGCTTGATACGGGAAAAGAAAGATATTCACATACATGTGCATGCACATACACACCCATAGTATCACAAATGCAGCTGACCCCCATTTGGCTCCTTAGTCTTTCAGCATAGAGTGGGAAAAATCTACTAATAGGTCAGAGTTCATATCAACCTCTGTCTTTTTCCCATTTACAACGAATGCCCTATCGACACATATTTACTGCATAATTTTGCATCACAATACAGACATGACAATAACAAATCCTAGAGGTGGGATAAAAAATACAAAAGAACCTCTCTGTCAAACATAGAAACAAAGACATGTGTCAATATTATCACTGCTAAGAGAAATATGTTGGGTGAGCAAATAAGATAAATAAGAGAGGAAGAGCGTCACAGAATAGAGTAACAGAGACCTGATATGCTTAAAGAGATATTCTGCTTCATCTTTTCACAGTAAATCTTAAAAGCAGCAGGAATTGATTCAATCTCTGTGATATTTAGAGGTGCATGAATGGGGATTGGGGAGAGACACGGAGAGACTGAGAGAGAAAGACACAGAAAGAGAGAGAGAGAGAGAGATAGATAGATAGTAACCTTCAGGGGGGAGATGATCGTCTTGGGAAAAAAGCAATCAGTGCTCATTGATTTTCTCTGCTGGTTGAATGGAGGGTGTCTATCTGGAAGTCATTATCTGCCATCTGATCTGCAGGAGTGTTTACACACGTTGGGATGGACAGCAGCCCTCTTCTGAAGATAAGGATTAACACACACACACAGACCCACACACAAATACACCCAGACGCACAGAGCCTAGGCTGTCTTCTTTCTCCCTGCTCCCTATCTGGCTGCCACTTTTAAATCCAAGGAATCTAAAAGAAACACAAGTCCTTCCATACCCTATTAACTTAAACACACAAACACACACACAGACTTAAGTGTATATGCAGTGTGTGAATGAGAATATACGTAGGCAAGGCCTAGACAGCTAAACAGAAGGATAGTCCTATTTTCTATGGATGGACCAGACCAAACCAAACAATCCCTGATCCTATCACTAATAGCCTCTGATAGCAATCTATAGCTCCAACAACACCATACGGTCTGCTGAGACAGAGCAAGGGATGAAATAAGTGGAGAAGGATGGATGAAGAAAGCAGAGAGGGGATTCAGATACAGATCCTTTTATTTTCTGTCTGTGGGTGGGGTGTGAAGATGCATGTGTATTTATGTGAGCATGTGTGTAAGCCAATATGGCTCTATCCATGTCTAAGCAAGGGTAGGATATGAATCTAAGGACTTAAACCTCACACTCACACCGATTCTCACACTCACACCCACACACACAGCACAAACTCACGCATGCACACACACACACACTCACATGCACATGCACACGCACATGCACATGTGTACAGCTGAAAGCTCTGTCTAGCTTTCAGTAAGTGGGCTGGAGAAGCTGCTATAATATCTTTACTTCTGTTTTATCCCTCGCCTTAACCCTGACTCCCCCACTTGCCATTACCCTCCTTTCAGACTGACTCAGCAATGTGGAATTAACCTGTGTTAATTAGAATGTGTCAATGAATGGCAAGGGTGAACATGTATCTATAATAACCACAATATTACTATAAGGTTATTATAAATTCAGTTCCTAAAACTTGCTTTTATCAGACATAATATCATATCTTATTTCACATGAGTTTTATTTTTATTTTTACCTTAATTCATTTGCTCATATTTCTTTTAATGTTTCTATCTTTCATTGTAAATTACTATAATAATTAAAAAATAATCAATTTTATTTTGAAATCTAATGATTTTAAATTACTGTCTTCTGTGGATCACTTTGTAAATTGGGTTATATAAAATATAATTCAATAAAATTACTAAGTTAAAATAAATTCTACTGTAGCAGCACACTTCCTGGTAAAATTCTAGTGGTTTAGCAGTGATCTCCATCAAAAAAAAACAAAAAACAATCTTTGGAACCAAATACTCAATAGCTATCTTGAGTCAAACATGGGGTTGGTTTGTCACAGTTGCATATATTATGACACTGACATGCAATGATGAGGCTATTAAATGTTTCATTACATCAAAAATCTATGTCAGTGCCTCCTGACTTAATGGTCCTCTTTATGTCTTCCGGTGCTTATTATCCAATCTCATCCATCCATTCATGTTTTCTGCCTGTTTTGTGTAAGACCTGGCATTCTGCCTATATGAAATGAATTTGTTTACATCGACTCAATAACTCTTACTGTATGGTGCATGTACATATTTTTCTCTATATAAAATATAACTTACAGTATATAAACAAAACCGATCTGTTTAGCTGTAATGTAAAGTGCAGCAACAAATGAGAACTAATAACACATACAGTCATGCAAACACACACACACACAGTCAGAGCAGTGAACTAGTTTATTCACAAGCTACAACTCAATTAACATTCTGCCTTAATCAAGCATAACGATGGTAATGACATGGTTGAGGCAGGAGAAGTCAGTGTTTATGTACATATGTGCATTTGTGTGTGTGTGCTCCTGCCCTGTGTTTGTGTGTGACTGTGCGATGTGGATGAATGAGTCATGTCATAAGGAATGGCTCATGCATAATTTCATTCATATTCATAACAGGCATGTGGTATGCCACCGCCCGATGAGGGCCCACCGCAACTCACACTCTGCATAATGAGATGTGGCCAGTGTGTGTGTGTATGTGTGTCTGTGTTTTGATTTTACATACTGTAGGTAAGTGTACTTTATGTCTGTGTCCTCTCATCTGTGTGAGCCTGCGTGTGTGTATTACATCTTTTCATTCCAATCTGTGCATCTAGAGTATTGTATGCGTGTCTATGCTCTTGTGTGCATATAAAACTTTGTGCGCACAGAGTGAAGTGCACAGACCTCTCTCATGTGGAAGGTGGTTAGGTAGTTTATAAAACCATCTAGGTTTTTCCACATTGTACAACCATGTGGAGAACAGGGAACAGCCCAAACCACCTGCGGTCAACTCTTAAAATAAGCTCATTGACTAATGTAGGATTTCAAATCAACCAAGCAGTTGGATATTTACATGTCTGCCTGTTTATAGAGGGTACAGCAACAAGACCCTTGACCCGAAATGCAAATGAGGAAATTTATGTGATTTTGTTTTTCTGAGAGCCAAATTGGTGATAATTATCAATTATGCCAAAAGACATTTTAAGTGAATTTACTCTTGTTAAGGTTGCTCATGAGGCAGTGTAAACATTTTCTCTCTTCTCACACAATGCTTTTATTAAGGGGAGCTCGATTTTGTATGGAAAATTGGTCAACCATTCGTTCTGCTCCTGATGTTTTGACCATCCTGTCATGCAAGATAAGCCAAAAGGCAAATGCAAACCTTGGAGACAATGTTCAAATCTCATTTTGAATTTCTTTGATAACTAAATCCATAGCAGATTAAAACACGTTGGCAACATTCACAGCAGGCCACTGAGATGACTTTAAGAATGCTTTTAGCTCTTTTTTGTCAACCAACATTAATCAAGCTCCATGAGTACTATGTATATATATATATATATATATATATATATATATATATATATATGTATATATGTGTGTGTGTGTGTGTGTATAAACATTTTTTAGAATTTTTTTTTTTTTTTTTAAATACTGGCCAAAGTTTTAAAAAACATATTATTTACTGCCTTCCCATATCCAGCCATTGATTTCTGTCTCAACTATTATTATTAACTATCATCAACTATTATTATGCCACTGACTTTAGCTAGTACTATGCCTGCACGGCTTCAGAGTGTCCCTTCTGCAGCAGCTATTGTTCTTTCATGGACAATTAGATGGACATGAACTCTCTTGCTGTCCTGTCTTGACCCTGCGACACAGGCCATAAAAACAAACTACCCAGCCTCCTCAGTAAATTTATCACCTCATAAAGTGGTCAGTGACTGGTCAATGGCACATATCGGTCACATCGTGTGTGAGTGTCAGTGTTTTTGTCTGAGTGAATAACGGCTTTCCTAGACTGCAGATCATTGTCTGTTAGTCCTCTATGGTAAGCAAGGCTTATAAATTTATGAAACACTTGCCAATGAATCCAGAGTGAAAAAGACGATTTATACATTCAAATATTACATCTGTGACCTTGATCACTGATGATGAAGCTTTCTAAAAAAAGCTTTAGCAAATTTCATACAAAAAAAAAAAAAAATCTGTTGTATGAATATGGCCGTAACAAAAATTTCAGATGTTTTAGCACCAAAATCTCTATCAGGTGAGTCTCAGACATTTTAATGCATGTGTTTACCGAAATGGTAAAAGAGCTGTAGGTGGAAGTACCCTCAAACAAATTTTAAACTGGGCATGCATGTGTAATGATATGTACAGTATATGTGATTAAGCAAAGCCATAGGAATTGAGTGGACACATTGTTTGTTTTACAAATACAGACACATAAATGCAGTAAGAGTAGAAATCCTTCTTTTTGTGCTTGCTACAAACTTCCACTTTATTACTTCCCCCTAGCAAACCCTTGGATAGTTTTGATGTGTAGGCAAATCCTGCAGGTTAGGTTGTACATAGGACAGAGTTACACTAACAGGATTGGTAATATAGTTTAAGCAGGTATAACTGTCTTACCTTTTTGACACAGCTGTCAGGGGAGGCTTCTTCATGGTCATTGATCATCTGTTGAAAAAAACAAAAACAAAAAGTTATACATTTGTCAAATGCTTAATGATACCAAACCCACACCACTGTTCAAAAATAATGTAGCCAAACCCACAATTTTATTCAACTGAGAACAAAATCTGTTTATTAAATCATTAAAAGAGAATATTGATTCCTGTGCTTCACCCATGGCTTGTGACCGTCTCTGCTTGATGACATGAGCACAGGGTGTTCACAGTTCATCTCACAGACCCTCTGGGCTACAAATCTAACCAGAGGGATATAATAATGGAGTGAGAGGTCACAAAAACACACACAGATGCAAACATAACACTACACACACACCCACTGTGATGAATGAATGGCCCACAGATTTGACGTTAATTCTCCGCTTCAGCATTGCAGGAAATTTCGCTGAGACTGTTTCTGTGTGTGTCTGTGAGTGTCTGTATAATTAAGCCTTCAAGCAATATTTACTGGGGGCAGATGGGTGGTAGAATGCTCCCAGTGTCTGCCAGAGGAAATGAAGGATGTGGGGGAATGATGAAGAGATGGGGCTGCTTTGCTGCAATGAGGGGCATTTCACATATAATGGCAACCCAGAGTCTCTCTGCGTCCGTCTGTCTCTTTCTCTGCCTCTCTGAAGCCCATTGATGGCCACTGAAGATCAAAGAAGAGATGCAGACTGTTTTTGGCGCAGTTTTACGTAGGGTGGGGATTCGGTGTAGCACTTTACTGAATTTAAGTGAAATTAGGCCTATATAACTTCCTCAAGCACAGACACATGGCATATCTAAGCCTCCCTTTTCCTGCTCCCTATCCTCCCCATCTGCCCTTTAACAGTAGGTTTGTTGTTTGGGTGTTGTGACAAGACTGGCCTTTATGTTAGAGCTGGCATATTAAAGTTTGTGTTTCCTAAACCAGTGTGGTCCACCACGATTGGGAAAGAGAAATTTATCTACTGTAGAATCTGACATGGAGACTGTGGAGCTATTTTCTGAATTCTGGCATATAATGCACCTTCCTTTACAAGGCTTCAATTCACAGGAAGTGATTATTAATTGTATGTATGAACTTATGAATGTGACCACTCACATTTGCCTCCACAGTCTCAATATCAATATGCCAGCTCCGGTCTACTGTTTAAGTGGGTCCTGAAGCAAAATTTCATTGAAGAATTGAATCTTTGGAGTGACGCATGGTTATCATCCTATCATATCTCGGATGCACACACACACACACACACACACACACACACACACACACACACACACACACACACACACACACACATCTTTTAGCTTCCAGTAGTTGGAGTGACCAAAAACAATATCACGATAAGTGAAAAAGTCATGTTCAGAAATAGCTGAATAAATGTTGACTGTGAAAACCATGTTTTAAGAATGAGTACACTTTCTTTTACTTTCTTTTACTAAAACATGAGATCAGTTTGCCTTATTTGCAATTAATGTGGTCATTTTGAAGAGTGGAAAGCACCACAATGACACCAAACATACCCATTTTCAACAATTTTCTCCCCAGAGCACTGAGGTAAGACCCGCAAAACTTCACTAGCTGAAGTTGTCTCTTCAAGCTCTCAGCAGAATAATTGTTGAATCAACTGAATCAACATTTTCTACATTGCATATAGTGAAAAACTTTCACTTTTATTTAGATCACTATCTGTTCCTGGCCATCACATTTTTTCTCCTGAAGAAGTTACACAACAAAGGTGCCACTTCTCCCATTATTATTACAGTTGTGTCTTTGTGTACATACCTTTAGAGATATTATAAATTAAGTGTCAGTTATTCAGTCTTTTTTTCTGAGTCTGAGCCAAAAAGGACATTTGGAATGTATTTTTTTTAAAGAGCTGTAAGACCTGCATTTAAGTAACCCTGCTCTAGATAAAGGTGTCAAGATGTTTGTCCATGAGACTATTTACTCCTCAGTAAAACAGAAAAACAATTGAATCTGAAAAAATTAGGAGCAATTACAAATGAGAGCAATTGCACTACATATCAAATCTTCTTCCTGAAATCAGTTTCAAACAAGGCAACAGTAAATATATCACAAGAGGTGTTTTCTCCCCTAAGGCCAATCAAATTTGTCGCATTTTTTTTTGACCCGTAACTGTAGCACCCCTATTTTGGAAATATGCAAAATGCAGCTGTGTGACTGGAGACTTGCTGTGTTTATTAAAGTTTTATCAAAATCTTTCCAACAAATGTGCATGATGAATGACCAAATGAACAATTGAATCTAAGGAGTCTGCTCTATAGCTTTTTCTCAAATTTTATGACACAATATGACGATCATACTGTACTCTACATTTTAAGTTCAACCAAATAGTTGTTAATTAAGTGATTGAAAGGTGAAGCAGGATTCTTTAAATTTGTTAAAATTACTGTTAAGTTGCTGCATAGAGTTTAAATAATTAATAGATAAGAACTTTGGCTGCTATGCATCATGTTGTCAGGGTGTGTATGTATATATTTTGTATTTCTAAGAGCAAAAACAGTCAAACAGGCTGACATGCTGGTTTAAACAACAAGGGAGGAAGATTACAAAATTGCTAAAGACCTGACTAAAAACAAAAAAACTAATTTATTTTTCTGTTTTTTTTAATTTCCTTATTTGTTGTTTGGAATATATCTTATAACCAATCAATGCAACAACTCTGTTGGAAAAAGTAGAAGGGTTTTCAGTATGAATATTTATTAGAAAGAAACATAAATTTGTTTAATGTTTCTGCTCTATAAATAAAACATGTGCTTGTGAACTTTAAACATGGCAATAGAGTAGAAGAGTAGATAGAGAGAAATAGAGTGAAATAGAGAGAATGAGAGCAAGAAAGCGAGCGTGACAGAAAGAGAGAGAGAGAGATAGAGAGAGATAGAGAGAGAAATAGAGCACACTTCCCCTTTCTTTTAATGCACAATACCAGCTGCAACAGTTTACAAAACCAACAGCTTGGCTGGGTCGTCTAAAATGCTACTAAGCGTTCAACAACCATAGGATGATTTCTGGACTTTTCCCCTGCTCTGTTCAGCTACATGCCAAGTGTAAATATCTGTGTGTATCAAATTGTGCAAGAGTAACCTAAAACTGTGGACAACATGCAAGCAGACATGAGTGGTTTTACTGATTCCTTAATGTCTTTCAGCCTCAGGTGGGGGGTCGGGACTGTGTGGGCTTTCTATCGTCCAAACCTCAGTTTTGGGTCTAGAAACACTGAGTGGACTGTCAGAAAAATGCAAATTGTAAAGCTTCTTGGCCTTGAATACTACGCAATTTTAATCCAAACTGTTTGTCTGTTGAAAAGTGATCCAATGAGCTTTTCTTTGTAGAAGTAGTATTTAAAGATTGGTGGTCAACAGGGTTTCCAGCGCTGAAACGCAAGGGCTTGTGCAATGATGACAATAACTCTAACACAAAGGCAGGTGGAGTTGCTCTTTCAACACTGGCATACTGTATGCAGACACACACACACACACACACACACACACACACACACACACACACACACACACACACATATATATATATATATATATATACACTGACACACATACCAGACAAAAACACACAGACAGAAACATACAAAGAAAAGCCTAGACCTGCAGTAGGACCCTGCCAAGCAAATAAATAAGCTATTAATTAGGGAAGGAAAATGTGATTGGCCACTGACTGGTGGTGCTATGATTTATTGCACATGTCACCATCATCTAAAAGTGACTTTTACTCTGTGTCGGTGAGACAGGTCCAAATAGAGACTGGCCTATGTTGAGGGGCATAGATTTTCCACTACAGAGAGAGGGGTAAAATTGTCCGTTTGTTCTGTATCTAGCCTGCTGAATGCTGACATGTCAATATGTCTTATGGAAAAGAGAAAATTCTAAAGCAAGTGTAATTAGAAAATGTGTGTAAGTGTGTGTCTGGGCTTATGAACTTCTCTCTCTGGCCCATATGACCTCAAACATAAACAAATTCAGTTGTAGCTTGATGAAAGTTCAGCCACCTGCAGGATCCTTCCACCAAGAACTGTCCAGACTCTCATTAAGGTATGCGTAAATGTGTGTTTATGTATGTGAGTTTGTGTGCGTGCGTGTGTGTGTGTGTGTGTGTGTGTGTGTGTGTGTGTGTGTATCTCACCATTTCTGTGGTGTGTGCTTTCACACTAGACGGGAGGGAAAACCCCACCATTATTAGTGCTTCATAGCGTAGCTTTTGTTATTGGACAGAGTCCGGAGTTTTTCAACACCACTTTAGCACCATTGGTATTGACATGCTGTGATGACCAAGCGGACAAAAGAAAACACGACTTGGGGAGAGACACTCAGTGTGGACTGCCTCATTGTTTTTACAAGACCTGTCACAGCCTGAAACACATGATGGAGCAAAATCCCACTCAGTTTATTTCCAGAACTCATTTAACGTGAAAAAACAGCAGTAATGCCCCAAATAGTTTTTCTAAATAGGACCATGAAGTATATGCAGTGGTTACAGCCCAAGTCAGACCTCGATAGAATGACCCTTACAGTCATACAAGTTACAAATGAGAAGGTGGAGTAAGTAGCCATAACAACTAGAGGAGAATCTTCCAAATCTTGCTCATCATCATCCTCAGCCATGAGGAGAAGATGAGGGCCCCACTTGGAGGTTTGGACTGTAGGAAAATGTTAGCATTTTGTTGCCAAAAACTATCCTCCTCAACTCTGGATAATATGAGGCAATACAGCAACATGGCCCAATGGATGGCTGCGGATGTCACCAAGCCACAAGTTTCCAAAAAGAACCAGCAGCAAACAAACCTCAGGGCTTTTTGAGCCAGGGCCCTGACTGACAACCCGTTGGCTGCAAGAGCCACACCAAGAAAGCCACAAATTGAAACTTTTGCTACGCATTTATTGGGAACCTTTGCAGCTTCTTGGCACATTGACAGGATTTCATTGTGGTGGCAATGTCCTGGATGGGTTATTGATCTTTTTGACATATAGATGAGAGAGGAAGCTGTCTTTCACTGTGGGTCATGTTGAATAATAAACTGTGGAGAAAGTGTATTTGTGTCATAGAGTGAAAAAGGAAAAAGAAAGAAAAATTAAAGGGGAGGCTCTGTTTCTCATTGCTGGAGCCTTTAAAATAGGAGCTAACCATCATGTCAAACATGATTTCAACAAATGGATCTGACTCCTTTGACTTGCAGATACTGGCAAATCTGATCGGAAACTTTTTATAATCAATGAAAGGACACGACTGCCCAAAAAAGGAAGAAAAAAACATGGGGATATCAAGTCTCAAATGTTTTTTCTCTGAGGTCTCTCGCTATCATTTGAACTCCCTGATAAAGAACCTTTTACACTCTCCTGCCAGAATCTTTTAGAGGTTGTTTGACTAAGGATACATGTCTGATTCTGTCTGCTTTTTAGCATTAAGTCAGATGGTGCCTGTTTGTAGTTCCAAGTCATTTCTCTGGCTTGTCCTTTGAAAGGGTGTAAAATAGGGCTATTTCAGGACTTCCCAGAGATAGGGGTCTTGACAGCTGACCCCAAACAAGACCAGCACTATGACTTCTTAAAAACATGCCCCAACAATGAGGTTTCTCACAGAGCTTAAGTAGTGATGTGGAAGGACTAAGGTAGGAGGACAAGGAAGCAGAGTAGAAATTTGCACGGCTAAGTACCAGGAAGCTGGACATCCATTAGATAGAATTTATTTACGATGCTTTTAATAAGCGGAAAACTTGAAGAGCTTTGGCCAAAGCAAACAACAAGAGGAGTGCTGATAGAAAACGTTCTCTCTCTTGCTCTCCTTCTGTCTTAGCTGGTCTAGAAGGTTATTACGAATATAATCACATTTTGATTCCTTATCGCTATCTCCACTTTGGTGAGAAGCTTAATGTGAGAAAATTATACAGTTCATTAGTAAAACCAAAAGAAACCAATGCCAAAGGAATGTATGAGATGCCATTGTCTGAGAGGAATAGGAGAGATCAGATTGGCCTGCCACTTATCACACTGCGCTAAAGCTAACAATATTACCCAACCCTACATCCAGATGGGTCTATGCAGGGTGCGGCCTGTGACGGAACTGAGAATTGTGGGTAAGATAGAGCTTACCGCACAAAGGTTAGATTTGGAAGGCAAACACTCAGAACTATTGTGTGACTCTGGAAAGTCACGGCCACTTGACAAATACAAACGCCTGATATTTAGAGAACGAGCATTGACCCCGTATGTCCTAAGAGTCTTTGCTTGATTTATGAAGCGAATGCCATAGTGAATTAGCCTGGCAGGGTTTACACTGACCCCAGACAGACTTGTCTCATCATTTCAATGTTCTGTATGATTCACAGGTCTTGTATAGACCTGTATGGTTTAGGTGTTACACATTATACACTTGAGTGAGTGGATCAAATATTTGTGTTCATAGGTTTGATGATGGAGGTGTTTGAAGTTTTTTCTCAGTAAGACAATAATGTTACAAGGTGAGGTTTGCACTTAGTAAGCAAACAGACCTTGGGATAGAAGCTCACTTTCATGAAAAAAGAGATTGAGAGGAATGCAAAAAGAGGTGAAGAGAGGAGGAAAAGAGCCAGATTTTGCAAATTTATTAAATGGGTCATATTTTCATGGGGGCCTTCTATGGCAATCCATCACTTGGTGTCCAAGGACCCTTATCCTTTTAAGGCCGTTGACTCTGAACTTGATATTGACAGAACAATACAGATAAATTATCTGCTCGGCCTCTGCTTTATTGATAAGTCATTTGGGTAGATGATCAGTAATAATCATAAGTGAATAAGGGTGTGACGATAGATCTTCTGCTAGCAGATGTTGTGACAGCCACAGGGTTGAGGTCCAATAAATAACACTACCTTTTGGCCTAAGAGGATTGCCTACACAGCATCAGCAGCTGCTGTGGCATGCCTTTCAGATAATGATATATCACGTTCTCTCTCCTCATTTTGATAAACACTGCAGCTTATCGATACACGGTAGCAGGAAGAAAAATGATATTGCCTTATTTCTAATGATCTCCTATTCTTCCCATGACACATATTGCCTCTAAGCAAGCAGGCGGTTATGGGAGTAAGATTTAGGGTCTTTACTTGAGGGCATATAGAATGAATCAAAGGTCATGCCCCGGATACTTTTCATTTCACATACATCACATGAGTAAGATGCCTATACAGCCTATGCATATATGAATGTTACATTTATGCACGACATAAATCTGAAATTGGCATTTCAGCACAGCAAAGTCATATGTTTCATATCTCCATATCCCCTTGCTAACTGAATTTGTGTATTTAGAAACATATAGTAGACCACACTGTGTTATTTCTGTTTAGTGCCAAAATGAATCCCTTACTCAAACTAAGAATTCCTTTGGGTAGGTAAAAAAGGATGTGGAAACACAGTAAGGGGGATCTCTCATCAGATCAGGGGCTTTTCTGGACAGCAGCCACTGAGATATTGTCATGTGACGATGGATAACTGGCGAGTAAATTGCCTATTGTTAATCAGGGTCCAGCTAAGTATTTACAACATTTTCATAATTCAACATAAACAGAGGGGTTTCGGTCACTTTTCATTTCTCCTCCTTCTCTGTCGTCAAATTTAATATACATAATGGAAAGACAAGCTGGCTCAAACAAGAAGAGGGGATGAGGACAGAAGTTAGACAAAATACAAGGCTGAAAAAAATGTGAAAGGAAAAGACATTTTGAGAAATTTAGGTTTTGGTTTGAGCGCTTTTTTTTGTATCTGTATATGTGTTTGTTAGTCGGTCAGGCATCCCCCTGAAATCCTGTCCTGTGGCTTTCCTGCATTTTTGAATCACACACTCATAAGCTCACACACACATATACAAGGAGCTTGGGCTCAGGGCCCAAACATAGAAGTGAAAAGTCTCCAGTGACTTGGAGGCTAAGTGCATGTACATATGGGTTGGTGCCCGGGACAAGCAGTGGCTTTCTTCAGGGCTCCAAGGGTTTACACTAAGGTCAAGCCCTACACACGATGATGATGCTTGAGAAGGCCAAAGCCACGCCGAGTGACTCGCTGATGAGATTTCTCCAGCAGATAAATAAACAAGGACTAACCATGGATTTCCTGCTAAGGGGTATGAGTGTGTTTTTGTTTGTGTGCAGCACCGAACTTGAGATTTGGGTTTGACCTGATGCACCAAACAGAGACAAATTGTACTCATACTTTAATCATTACATAATTACAGTAGTAATATTTATGCAAATCAATTATCAAACACCTCCTACAGGTCTTCTGTCCTTTTCGCACTCAAAGTATCTACTTATTTCTTTGGGTTTGTCTTCACTCCCTGAATGCGCTTTTTGTACTGGTACAGCCTCTGTGTTTACACGGAAGACGTGGAGCTTAGATGTTAGGTCATCACTGGGACAGAGGTGAATGGTCCTAAGGAAGGAGAAAACAAATCCAAGTGTTGATCTGACACACTAAACACTGTATCTGTTGAACATGAAGATGTCCTTTCTTTTACTTAAATGGATCCACTGTAGGAATAAAGAGCGTGTCTCTACTTTAGATGACTGATTCAGCATTCTACAATGCCACCAGCGAGTGAAATCAAAAAAATGAAAAACTAAATCAAAGACTTTTTTAAAGCTTAATTCAAACGCAATTACTACTGAATGAAGCACGTACATGATATAAATACCAACAATAATAATGGCAGCTTAATAGTTCTAATGGCTGCTATTAGCATGTGTATTATTTTGAGTATGATGTGGAGATAAAAGACAAAAAGCATTTGTGTATAACAAATGGACTGTAACTACAGCACTGTTTATCCTTGTGATTTCTTTTGGTGGCCAATCAGATTATTTACACGGTGGAAACATATAAAGACCAGAGCAGTTAAGCCAGCTGCTACTGCCAAAAGATACTGTCTGGAGATACTAGATACAAACGGTTTCTTTCACTAGTGAGGAACCCATTTTGCATAGGGTTTATGCAATGGGGAAAAAAAAAATACAAACATGAGAGCCAAATACATATAATGGCCCCTAAATTATGGTGGCTGGTTGTTTTCAAATTCTCTTCTTCCAACAGCCTTTTAGTACACGAACAATTAAATACATTCCAAATAATGGCAGAAAAGCTTCTGCAGTCTTTCAGACCATAACAACTAAATAATAACTGAATAACAAACAATACAACTGTAACCTTTCTCCTTGCTAGATTATTTGCTGACAGTTTTTGTAAATGGCCACACTCCGCATGAAAAACTATGACGACTATACTAAACACTCCGAAGGACTGAAAAATACACAAATTCAAAGAGCAGCAGCACCACAGTGACACTGATAAATGATACATCAAATCCATTGTGCACATGAATTGTCCACTATTCTGCCCTCATCGACTCACTTAGTCTGAGGTTTGTTGCTGCACAGCAACCTCTTCGGGGCTCTCATGCTCTGTGTCCATTTTTTTTTTCTTTTCAACCCTCCCTCTGTCTTTCTGTACACATACTCTATTTATCCTTGCTCTCAAGAGATAGCAACATTAATCACCACGAGAGCTGTCTCCAAGTCCACAGGATCAACCCATCACCTCTACAATAAATGTCAAGCTGTCATGATTTATGCAGCTAATGAAATTGATTAGAGGGCTACAATGTCCCAGAACATTGTAATCACATGATTCACAACTATCCTGTTTACTCTACTTGTTTGAAAGACCAACCTCTGTCTGTCTGGGATGAAAGCAACACTTGGTGGTTTAAAAAAAGGTTGTGAGACATCTTGTAAGCCGCTGCTTGACAATGATAGAGTTGCATCTTTGGAGCCTCAGTCACTGGTCTTTATGATTTGGCCTTGAGGACTCTTCGAAGGAGATATAATTGAGTGGAGATAATGCAGCAGTCCCACTCCCTTGTACAAAGGCCATTGTCTGATGTTTTTGCCATCAAAACCCTGAGATGAGTTGGAGTGTCACTGACTTTGATAATTTCAGGGATGGTCTCAGACTATAAACGACTGTCTGGTAATGATGCAATGATATGATGCTGGGACACTATCTGCTGAGACACTGAATGGAAAAACTGTGTATTACAGTGGACTTTGTGGTGTAAGTTACTGCCAAGTAAAATTTTAATATCTGACAGATCTGACCTCGAGAAATTCCAAAGTTCAACCTCCTTTCTGACACATAAACCAAGAATTGTAACATTAAAGACTAAGATCATAGTTTTCAGAGCTCAATCACAGCTCTGTCAGACTATGAAATTCTCTATAGTCTGACAGAGAAAAAAACCACCTGTAATATGCAGGTGAATGTGAATATCTATTCAGTTGACCTTCGGGCTCATCACAAATCAGTTTATTAGCTGGGCTGTATAAGGTAAAGGCCCTTTACAACCCTATTAGTGTGAAGCAGAGACTAGCTCTGTCACTAAGATTGATGTTCCCCCGGCTTATCGAGCACTTCCGTTATCAGCAAAAAACCTTTAGCAAGGTATACAATACCCCTAAGTCCCATTTGCACACCCCAGACTTGAGACTCATCAAAACCTCACAGGTCTTTATCATCTGCATCATCAGCTGTTAAAACTTTTTATCACTATTATCTTCCTTGGTGTCAGTCATACTGGTTTTATTTTTCTAATATGGAGCTATCATCATAATCCTGGCTGTTATTATAACAAAGGTATCATGTGTACGAATAGGATGCGCTGTCGTGGTCTCTGAACCTTGGTTTATAGCTGTCTGTCTGGCCAGTCCAGGGAATGATGACAAATGACTTATTGTGGGGAGTTGCATGGTCGCAGTTTGGAGCCGGGACTTTCCATTAGTCATCTAACTGGAGCAATCAGTATGGAAAATGTTTGCAAACACCCTCTTGACCTTTTTTTTTGTTGTTTTTATATTTGCAATGCCAGAACATAGGCTACTCCTCGCCCATGTCAGTCTATTTCAAGAACAAAAAAGAAAAAACAAATAAACAAATAAAAAAATCTAGAACAGCTAAGACACTGATTTTAGAGCAGTTCACTCATTAGATTTTCTTCTATTTTGGCCCCTGCGGTTTTAATAGATGACTAAGAGAGAGAGTTATTGGACAAAGGAGAAGGGAGGGTGATGGGTGAACTTGGTGAGAGAAAACTTATCTGTCCTTGGGCTGTGGGACAGAGCACAGTGCCGGCTTTATTCAGCGTCTCGGGCCTTTCGTTAAGGAACGATGACACACTCCTCCAGGCCCACATTAATCTTTAACAGTGTGATTTCTAAAATAACACCAGTGCTTTCCCTAAGGCACATGGGGAGGGAAGGCCCCGTTCAGGCCTGCCGGGCTCTGTCAAGGTTTTTTTTTTCATTTTCCCAACACTGTTAATATTGGAAAGTGGAGAGCAGGGGAATGAGTTAGAAAACTAATATGATGGACACAAGCTTTAACAGAGAGAAAAGAGGAGACACATAGCAGAGAAGTATATGGAGCAGAAACTGGAGTTGTAGAATATATGGTGCAACATCACCAGATGTTAAAAGCGCTTGACATGACTTACCCTGACAGTGGCAGCTCCAGTGGCTCCCTCGCGCCACACATTAGTGTTGTTAACAGTGTTATCACAGGGCTTCCCTGGGCAAGATAAAGACTGTGGCCGCTGATGGGCCTTAAGTGAATGAGGGACTGGCTGCAGACACAGACAGAGAGGGGAGTGACAGTCAGCCTGCCTCTGGTTAACAAGAGTGGAGAGATAGAAGCTGAAACAACATTTTGTGGAGAACTGTGTGTGTTTAACAGCAGGCTGGGAAAGGGAGCATGGGAGAAATAGGACAGTGCCGCTAATATTGTTTGGTTTTTGGGAGCCAGACAGGAATCTCTCTTTCTCTCTCCCTATCTGAGCCGAGGGAGGTAGCTTGGCCGCTTGCTAGTGACCGTTACACAGCATGACAGCGCTGCAGCTTTAAAGGTTTCCCATCAGGATATGCATGGGGCCTCATAAGGCACAAAGAAAAAAGATGGAAGATCTAGTAAAATGATTCTGACAAAAAAACCAAAGTCGAAGCTACTAGTTTATGAAGCCAATGGATTCTTGTGAACATCTTGTCTCGTAAAACAGCATCTCCCTCCCTTTACGTCTCCGTTCTCATCCCCTGTACAGATACAATATATCTTGTCTTACATAATTTTCAGTTCAGCAGATGTAAGAGTGATAGGATTGCTCTCTTTATAAGACTTTTTAAGACTTTTTTTAGGCTGTTAAGCTGTCAGACAAGCTTATCCTTTTTGTAGCTTTCAATAACTTCCATGTGTGTTTTATTTCTCAGCTCCTCCCTCCGTCCTCTTTCTCCTTTCCACAGAGTGCTCCACAAAGTGTACAGAAGGTCGGGCCAAGGCTAACATGTATCTATAATGTGTTCGTCTCAGGAAGCCCCCTGAGGAGTGGAGTGCTGCTCTGGCTTGTTGGCACAGCGGACAATGTGGGTGTTGTGCGGAGGAGCTAGCTGGCTACACACTCACAGACGAGTCAATCTGGGGCCACTGCTGAACTGCTGCCTGTCCTGCCGCTCTAGTGCCTCAATAAAACCCCTCTTCACAGATTTTTTTTTTTTTTAAATGTGCTTCCCTTATTTGATTTGCATTAATTTTTTTTAAATGTCTTAACTTTCTCTTCTACTCCCCCATGCTGGACAGTTCTCACCCCTCACACTCAGTGCAGCGTGCTTTCTTTTATGGGCTTGTGTGTCTACATAAGTGAGTGTGTGTGTGCTTACACGAGAGTGCTCTTTTCACAGTGCTGACACCCGGCAGATTGAGACATCAGGCGCCTGCTTGCCGTGTTAAATTAACCATTCTTCTCATGGGCTAATTGGAAATCTAAATGTTTTGCAGGGGGAAAGAGGAGCTGAGTAGGAATATGGCTGTCCTGGAAGTGGAAATTCAGATTCCAAATTTTTTTTTTTATTTTTGTTTATTTTCATTCAGTTATAATTGATATGTTTTTTTTGTTTCAATCATCAGTATGTTGAGGGAGGTTGAAAAGAAGAAAACATATTTAGTCAAAATGGATAATGGAATACAGTAAACAATGTTTATCAAGAAACCCTTTGTGGAGATGTATTTGCATCCTGAAACCCATGCCACTTTTAATGAGAAAACACTCAAAGCTCTGAATTAGAGGCAAATATATTTCCATGCATAATGACCCAATCATAAAAAAGCAAAAAAAAAACCATTAATTACAGAGCCTCCATCTACATAATTCAGAATAAAATATGAAACAAAAATGCCACTAACACTAATTGACTAATTCATCACAGGACCTTGTTGGTAAATGTTCTTCCCTGCTCCAGTAGTTTCAATGAAATGAAAATATTTGCATAAACGTAAGATTTGAGGCCTAACAGCAAACACTGAGGTGTAAAAGAAAATATTGCTAAACAATGTAGTATTTCTTGATGTAATAATTATAAATACCACTTTCTTAACCTTTTAGTAATGACTTCCTTAAAGTTAAGAAAAGTAGGGCTCTTCATGCAATTCATTTCATAAAATATTTTTCTTTTATGTACTGTGAGGGGTACACAGAAAGGAGAAGATATAATAATATAAATGTATGATAAAAAAAATTTGTTCATTCAGTTTACCTGAAACTTCTGAATATTTGCTACGATATTTCATCTGTTAGTGTAAAATAAACAAAAACAACACGTATTTTCAATGTTAAATTTCCCTGTAAGCATCATAATCAGAGTCTCTTGACAAGTCAAAGTGGTGTGACTTTGTTCTCTCTAAGCAGACAGTCCTGTGAATGTGGCCAGAGGCTGGCCCTTGCACAGTTATGGGCGGTACTCCCCGTTGTTGGGGGTGAGTTGGAGGTGCTGGGAAAAAGCGCTGTGCATTCACAGTAAATGAAGCCTTGTGAGTTACCGTGGAAAGAGTGTTTCTTAACTGATGAGTCCAGAGACAACTTCCCAGTTCTTCTTTTCTACATAGAGACACCCACAATGCTAAAGACCTACTGCCATCTTTAGAGCAAACCACAGAAAGACACT
The DNA here is from genome assembly GCA_016859345.1 of Istiophorus platypterus. Classification (NCBI taxonomy): domain Eukaryota; kingdom Metazoa; phylum Chordata; class Actinopteri; order Istiophoriformes; family Istiophoridae; genus Istiophorus; species Istiophorus platypterus. The sequence continues at coordinate 2,612,174 of CM029111.1, forward strand.
CAATAGCCGAGTTTTAGCCTCAGCCATGAAAACAAATCTAAACACTGTGAATTGAGTTTTGTCCCATTCTTCTTAATTGGCAGCAGCAGGTTTTTGCCTCTTTTCCTTTTCTGTTCAATATGAATAAATGCAACAAGCTTCTGATCCTGGCTTTTCAGCGTATGACTGTTTATTTATCTATTTCAACTACACCCAAGGGAACAAAAGGCACGCAGAATGGCCACTGACAGCCATGTCGAATATCTCTTTCTGCCAAATCTGGCTGTTTTCTCTCACTGCTGTCACTTGATGTCTTTATGCAGGGCTTAGAGTTCACCACTATGAAAAGGGTGGGGGGTGAGCTGAGTGAGTGACCCCCACAGGAGGGGAGTATTTAAAGTAAAAAAGAGAGCGAGAGCAAGGGATGGATGAACCAGAAGGCGGGAGAGAAGTAGAAGGGGGAGAGGGGGCACCCCTGCCGGGTCCCAGGCATCTCGGCTGGCAGTCCCCATCTTGGCTTCAGACGGCTTTTGTCAAAGAGGTGAAAAGAGGGTCTCTTCTTCACTTGGGCATTGGACAATAGACGTTTTGTCAGTCAGGGAGGGGGTGGTGGTGGGGGAGTATGGAGGGATGCTGAAAGAGGAATAAAGGCAAGGACCATCTTCACAAGGGGTGGGGTGGCGTCAATGGGCAGCCCTTTGGGACTGGGCAGATGTTGAAACTAGGATGATTTATTAGCCTTAGTGTCCTTGGTGGCACTTGGCCACCATCCCAGTTTTAGGAGTGAGAGAGAGTGACTGAGGGTAAGAGACATGGAGAACAGGAGGAGGAGGGCAGCTATGTATCAGAGACATCTTAATACCTTCTATGGGCATGAGGCGCTTCTTGCTCTCCGACCGTCATGGTATTTTGCCCGATTCTTTCGCAGAAAAATAACTTGGTTGGGAGTCATCTGCATCACTGAGCTGAACCTTGTCACCCAGCATTATCCTCTCCCTCCACCACAGCCTCCCCCTGATAGACCCAAACACACAGACTATGTTTGCTGCCCTCACTGCACCACCACCATCCTTCCCCTGCTTATATAAAACAACAAATTACCAAATTAACATTCCCAACAGCCCTCACTCTCCCTTCACAGTTCTGGGCAGAGACACTCTCAAACTTGCCAGAAAACAAGCATAAAAGAGAAAACGTTCTATGAGTGCATGTGACTGTCTGTGTTTGTGTGTGTATGTGTGTGTACGTGTGCATGTGTGTGTGTGTGTGTGTGTGTGTGTGTGTGTGTGTGTGTGTGGTGGTGGGGTTGTGTATTAAGAATGTTTTGCATGTGTGTGTGGTCAGAGAACTCTCCACATGTTGGTTCTGTAGCAAAAAAAGAAAAGAGTAGAAAAGAGTTAAAAAGTGACTTTTGTGTGTGTTTCTGTGTCCTAGGTAGCCGCAGATCTCTGTAGCCCTTAGCCCTGCTCTGTGCCGTAATTGGGAGGTGTCACATGTTTTAAGTCACAGTATGTCACCCTGTTGTGCCACCCATGTGGACCCATGAGCTGAGTTGTTTGTGTGTGTCAAAAGTCACCGAACTTAAAGTGAAAAGAAATAGGATGCATTCCTCTGTGCAAACCTTCCTTAACAGTTCCCACTTAACAGTTTTTTTTTTTTTTTTAATAATTAGTGCCCCTTTCCATCCCCACAGCACATCTCCCCCTGTTGTTTAAATCAACCCCCGCCACTCCCTCCACACATGCACTCACATTTTCTCTCGATCTTGGCCTCCCAGTTTCTCTCCCTGCTTCCTCTGTCTTTTACTCTCCTTTCCTCTCTCCTCCCAGCAACATTTAATCTTGCGACTTGTTTGTCCACCCTATTTCCCAGCCCTCAGCTGACAAACTGTAGGAGGGTTACTTAAAGTAGTGGGGGAAAGTTTGAACAGCTTTCATCAAGTGTACCCAGGGGGAAGATTGATTGGCAAAGTAATTTACTGGCCAGTGTCCGCTCTGCACTCCTCGTTCTCTACCTCTCTCCCTGTCCTTCTCCTGATCTGTCTATCCATTCATTCATCTCCAACTCTTTACAAATCCATACCTGCTGCCTGAAGGTAAAGTTCTCAGCGAGAGTGATGGTGAGTGTGTGTGTGTCTATAGATCTGTGTGTCTATGACAAGGTCTGCAGGTCTGCATGTAAGGTTGAGAGGTTGAGGTCTTGGTGAACACTAGCAAGGATGAAAAAGACTGATTGTCTTTTGGTTGACAAGGAAATTGACTGGATGGCTGCATAGTGTGTGTATGTGGAGCGTGCATGCATGTGCACATGTGCAGACAATAGGTATGTGACTTTGGAGGTCTGTGGGGCAAGAGCTTTTGACATGAATAAGAGGGAGGGTCATCTATCATTTAGAGAGAAGGGTTGAGGCGGGGTTGAAGGGAAACGCAAGAGAAAGGAGGGAAGGGGCTGCGGGGTCAAGTCTCCATCACTCTAGCTGTCTTCTGTTCTCTCACTGTCAACCTCATGTCGACTGACCACTCAGCAAAGGCCACTTCAGCCTCGCCACGGCTCTTCTCCCTCAAAAACTGTTCCACCCTTCCACAGGGCCCCCGGAAACTTTTGTTCCATTCATTAGTACAACAAATACATACAGATGCTCAAGGAAGGAGGACGCAGAGAGAGAACAAGATTTTCTAAGCACATGCGTCCTCCAAATGACTGCCGATTTGGAGACAATCTGCATCTTTGGAAACAAATGGCGTACCAAGGAGCCCATGCAAGAAGTGCTCTCATTATTCAATGTAAACATGGGCAATTAAGTGTTTAAACTGGGTATCAGTGATAGGATGGACTGTGATATACTTACTTTTAGGCTAGTAGTGGACATACAGTATGGAAAAAAGAAAATACGGCATACGACAATGAAACGGACTCTCATGATTAATGGTAAAGTGACAAGTGTCCTGGGGACATCTAGAAATGTAGCAGGTGCTGGTTTTACAATTCTACGAATGTCCTACATGTGTGAATATTATGTGAACATGTTCAAGAATGTGTTCTTAAGGATAACATCATCATCAAATCAACATAATCAAGTTTAATTTCATCCACCTCCCCTTCTCCTCCTTACAGTGCATTCAAGTTAATGACTTTTGCATCTACGGTGTCATCAAAATTTCCACATCAGAAAAAAAAGATCTATTTCTGTTGATTTCCCTATTTTGCCAAGAAACGATGAATATATTTCTTTCCCACAGAGACATGTCTTGATAGGAAGAGAGGCGGTTGACTTATACCAGAGGTTAATGACGAACACGGAACAATGACTGTGTGTGTGGGGAGTGGTAATGAATGGAGAGAAGCAGAGAAGATGGGTTTGGGGGCACAAAGACTGGCATGCATATCCCTCCACCCCCCATGACCACTCCATCCAAACTTTTTTTTACTACTCAATGGCTCGTTTTCTCCAGTGTCTCCCATGAATTATGTAGACGACTATGGCGTCCCTTCCTTCCCCCGACCGGAGGAAGGCAGGAAAAAGGAGGAAGAAAAGACAGAAGTGAGAGACATGCCTCCTCCTCACTTTTTTTTCTCTTCCGTACACTGCCTCTGAACAACCTTTCATGTTGGCAGCGTGGGTCTGGGTTTTCGGCTCTGCGGCCATGTGAAAAAGATGATGGAGGCCGCTGAGTTGGTGGAGGGGGAGGGTCAGGGCACAATGACATATATGAGGAACAGAGGAGGCAGGCAGGAAAAGAATGCCGGCCTTGTTGTTGAACGGCTTGACATTGATTAATGAGAGAGACAGAGAAAGAAGAGAGAAAATGAGAAGAGAGGGGTGGCATTGGTGTAGTGGGCCAGACAAGGGGGGTTGGACTCTCGTAAGGGTGAGAGACTCCGGAAGAGCCCCAGGCTGCAGTGCTGATCAGGAAGAGGGTAGCTGTGGTATAACACCGCCCATCAAAAAGTGTGTGTTTGTGTGTGCTAGCAGTGACTATTTAGCCTGAGGGTTTGTCTGTCTTCTCTCATACACAAAAACGCATGTAGGCACACACAATTCAACGTAGGTCAAATCAATCCTCATCCATCAAAGTGCCCCTAAAAGACTGCCATCATCATCATCATCATCATTAAGAGTTTCTTTGGTGTCAGTTTGTCACTAGAGCTTAAGAAGCTCAGCGGCACCATGGTAAGGGAACAGCAGAAGTTAAAACTCTACAGTACACGGACCTCATGTGTGAATGTCATCAGTTTATAAACTTTGCACATCTGCTGTGAATATGTTGCCATGGGTAGCGGCATCTGCTAATTTCTGAAAATGTAAATGTAATAAGAGGGATTTACAAGTAGAAAATGACATTTAAGGAGAACCTGATTGTGCATGTTAGTTGCAAAGTAATGTGCTGCATAGGAAGAAAAAAATAGATCATGGTGGTGTGGGAAGTTTTGATAAGTACTTTGACACTTTTTTGTGAAATTATGTCAAGCTGAACACAGGAGGGAACTGACAACTTTCACCAGTCTCCCTCTCAAGCCCAGAGTGAATGTTTGATTCAATGTAGTAACATATTTTAGGTATTTTAGGTATTTTAGGGCCCCCCTGGGCAAAATGCATATTTTGCTGATTTATTTAAGTGAAACAAACTACATCACCCCTTGAGTGAACAGACATTAAAACAGTAGCTAGTCTTCAAATGTTAATGCACTGTTACTTTTTATTTAATGTAGTTAAAAATTAACCTTGCAAACTGTAAACTTAAATCCCCTTCCATTTGGTGTTTACACTGTTGACCTTTTCTACACCAGGAGCTGCCTCCGTCTCTAGCCAAGGGAGATTTCAAAGCCTCTCCTGGCTGTCCCAGGACCCTTTGTCTCCACTCACATCTATAGGTAAGCACAGTGTGCAGCCCCCTCCCTGCCACCAGCCTCTTCAAAACTCTGCACAATAGCCAGATTTCCTCCCAATTTGCTGGTAGAGAATAGGAGGCTCAGGAACTCCTTTCAGAAGCTTTGAATGGTGGGCCTAATTCAGACTCAATCTTTGGGTTTGCCAGGCCTCACCCCAACCTTAGCTGGCCTTACTTTGGGGCTCCTGACTTTGGCTAATGCTAGGGCAATCCTACTGTTGAAGGACTTAGCCTTGTGCACATTTGTGCCTCTTCTGCATGCTGGCTTGCTTTTATACTTTTGTGCATACCAGATGATATTTTAAATCTTACTTGCCAAGGGTAAGCCGACAGAGCACAGAAGCTCTTTCTCAGTAATGCTATGCCTCACACACTTATGCTCATTTCCATCTGGGAGCTTCTCACTACAAACCACAGGCTTCTACTGTTGGCCATCCCTGACTAGGGAGTTGAATTGGCAACTTTTTCCATTACAGCCTCACTCCTCTAACCTCAAAGTGACCAGTTCCCCTTCAACATACAATATACATGTGGTGAGTGTTTATGTGCTTTCTACAGACTTTGAGTTCATGCTGCTGACCATTTGTTCTACTTGACCTTGCTGCTCTATGCTCTGCCCCAATTATGCAAGTACACATGTCCACTTTGCATATTTGTACTTCTTTTCTGCTGACACTTTTGAGGTAAGTTCTAATCAGCCACCCCTTGGTTGTACAAACTGCACACAACATACACACACCATTCTCACTAGAGTTCCTTCAAGACGCCCACTTTTCAGATCCAAGGACTGCTATTAAAGCAATCAGGAGCTTTCTAAGCTAGGTCAAGAGCAAGGTGCTCACATGGGGATTCTGATTTGAATTATGCAAAGGGGGAATAGGAGTAGAAGGTGGAAAATAGAGAAAGGAGGGGCATAGGGAGAAAGATGGGAAAGAAAACAACAAAATCCTTTGTAGTCACACAGAGGTGAAATCTTACAAACAAAAGAAACAGTAGAAGATAAAATGTTAAAGATAGGCAAGTAACTCTGGATGAATAACGGGAGTGAAACATTGAAGAATTTAAAAAGATTAGTTTAAGTCCAATGACCACGACCTCTGGACATGATGGACCTGAATATGTGTCCGTGAGATCAGCTTCTCCTATGTTCTGTTCAGTGTCTAGTGGCTGAGGATACTGAGACGAGAAGAGTGAAAAAGAGAGAATTATATTGAAATATGATTGGATCCTGTGTGTGTGTGTGTGTGTTTTCGTGTGTGTGTGTGTGTGTGTGTGTGTGTGTGTGTGTGTGTGTGTGTGTGTGTGTGCGCGTGTACGTGTGCGTGTGCGTGTGTTTACGTGCGTGTGTGTCCGGTGTGTGTGTACATATTCAACAATTAAAATAAATTCATGTTTAAAGGGTGACTTCACCCAAGTTACAAGAACTTTTTTAACCCTCTTTGAGAATTTACTTTTGTTTGTTTATTTTTTTGTCATTTAGGTGAACTGATCCTGTAAAGAGAATAAAGGTTGAATATAAATCTTCAACTAACAAAGCCTGCCCACATCAACACAACAGTAGTCCTCTGTCAGTGTTTGGAGAAACTACGTACCATCAAATGATACCTCACTAGCCAACAACATGACAACAAAGACTGAATAAAATACACATTAATTAAGTTAGGTCTAAACTGTCTCCAAAAACTTCAAAAACTACTCTGTCAAAAAAAAAAGACTGAAAATATGTAGAACATATAAGCCGATTAGTGCCTCGGTGTCCACATACTGTATGACATTGTATGTGTGTCCCTTAGTGTGTATAGCTGAGTGTCCTTTAGCCAAACCTACCCTGTGGTGAACATAATCATGGCCCTGTCGTGCCCTGGTTAAAAGCTCACTGCTGGGTCTTCTAGCGCTAATGCCAGACTATAGGGGTCACATTAGCCCTGGCTACTTCAGTATGCATTACAGTAGAAAGAACTTCATACCCCATTAAAAGCCTCCAGCAGGCAATGATGTGGCCCAACCGGTGATGGTCTAAATGAGTCACTTAATGATAGCCGTGCTGCCAGGAAGGAGTGCTCAGACAAAGAAATACTGATTGGATACTGATTTAGTGTGAGGGTCAGAAGAATATGAGTCAGTGCATCATATCACTTCTGTCACTTTTGACACTTCAGGAATAGCAGGGTACCAAGCTTTGAGTGGATATAATAATAGATCACATACGTTGCATAGTTTTTTTTACTTCTTGTCACATTAACACGCTGTGCACCCTACTATCCATGCTGTGAAACTGGATGCACTTTTAAATTTTGAGCGAAACTTCCACAATTTGGCTCCTCCTCCCTTTTTTTCTCGACACTGGGACAGTAACTGACACAATTCATAGTCATTTAAAACAGAGAAAAGCTGCAAGCTCTACTTTATCTCTACTGAATCAGGAACCACTGAATGATATGTAGTTTTTTCTTGATAAATGACTTAAACATTGTCAGAAATGTTAAATAATTTCTATTGATCAACTAACTGATTAACTTGTAAATAATTTCAGCAATACTTCAAACTGATAGCTAAACAAGCATCAAGCCTGATACTTAACAATTGTTTCTTATCCTTCACCAGACGTCTACTGTGTAATTCTTATTCGTTCTGTATGTTGGTTTGTGTTTCTTTAAGTGAAAAACACAATCCACTTGTGGGTTATTGTACTGATTACTACAGCTCTTTTCGTCTGTCTTTGAGTTAATCTATTTATCCAGCAGACCAGGAAGAGGGCACACAACATCCTGGAGAACAGAACGTAACTCCTGTGTTCCCCTGGGTCTATTAGCAAGGTCAAGTGCACAGCAAATACGTTCAGAACCTCCTTGGAGTCCAGGGCCATATGGCTGGTAAGCAGCATGATTAATGAGAAATCTGGGCTGATATTAGGGTTAATTGACTGTGTTAGTCACCCCTTGGATACGGAGTTTCTTGTCCTTTGCACAACTAATGTTGACAGGAGAAGTTACCAACCAGACTTAAAGATTTTTAAAGATGACAGTTCCTATAACAGCTGTGGTTGCATTTATTCTCTCAGATTTTGTTTTACAACTGTAGAATGCTCCTAAACATAAATTTCTTAAAATGCACTTTCCCTGTACCTGTACTGAACTTAGAGGCTAACCTAATTCCATCCCTCTCTCTTGCTTTCACTGCCTATATCCCTCTCCGTGTTTCATTTCTTTTGTCTTATTTTAATTTGAAACCCTTTTCCTTTGGTTAATTCAAATAACTCCAAGGTAATCAATCAAGCTGACCTTAAATTAACTAACTGAAGATTAAATACCCGATATGAGTGTTTATTTGGAAAAAGCCTGGCAATTGCAGAAAATTTGGAAATCCTGAGTATGTTGTTGGTTAGCATTGATATAGTATTTGGATCATCTCCACAAGAAACTGGGCATAAACATCCACAAAACCTCTCAGTGGCAATTTGTATCCTAGCTGAGGGTTGTGGGAAGAGAGGGTTAGTGCATCCCAGCGGTGGAGATGAGAAGAGGGTAAGTGAGCCATGTGGAGGAAGCCAGTAGGTGAGTGGTGATCTGTAAGATGATACCCTGCTACCTTCCCTGACCCCCCTGTTGGGCCGCTCTGTTACCTGGACAAGATGGGAGGTATTAAGTGGCCCGCTGTCCCGCTAGGTTGAGTTGCTGATCCGCTAGCCAGAGAGGAAAGCCAACCCCTACTCCCATCTTCACTTCAGTGGGAGCGTTTGTTTTGATTTTTGTCCTCTCTTTCTCACAGACAAACCTGAGAGGCCCAATTTATCTGGGATGGAGTGAGGGGAAATAGGGCGACTTGCCACTTGAACACTAGAACTTTAAGCCGGCAATGGTTCGCTGACTCTCTCTGCCAGTGTCTTCCTTGACTGTAATGTAATGCTGATAAGCACAGAACAACAGAGGGCTTTTGATAATACATTAATGACGGATTGATAAATAATATATCATGATATAATCACATCATCACAGAAAATTGGAATTAATGACCAAATAGTATGGTTCTTTGATGAGGATGGCAACTGAAGGCAATAAAGCAGATGAACAGTAGAATCAAAATCTATCTAAGCTCTTTTAAACAAGAGGACATATCTAGGTTTCATGCAAGGACTCAACAATGTGTGCTGGTGCCCACCCACATCTTTAGGCCGGGCAACATGGGGACTGCCGAGAGAACAGGAGGAACAATTTGCTCATTCTCAACCAAGACATGGGGGCTTTGGACCAAGGGAAAAAAAGACACCCAATATCCAAAATCCCTCTCTCAGGGCCATCATGTGAAGAATTCCCCCTCTTCTCCTCCTCCTGTGCTCTCCCTCCCTCCTTTCCTCTTCTCTCTTCTTTTCTTTTTTAATCAAGCCGTCTGGGGTTGTCAGGTCTTTTGAGACGAGGACTCCCAGCCATGTGAAAAGTTAATCCCTTGTGGGCCTTCTTCTCCGTGGCGCTCATCTCCCTGGGAACACTGGTGGTGGCTTGCAGGCAGGTGGTGGTGGGTGGGGGGAGATGGAAAGGATGAAGGATGGATGGAGGGATGAAGGGTGGGATGAACACAGGGCCACCCTGACTAACGGATAGAGTGGCGCAAGTCGTCTGTAGTTCCTTCTAATTCTCCATCACTAACCCTGTCTCCTGAACCTGAATTTGGGGCCCTGTTATGCCTCTGTCCTCTTGCCACATCCTTACCCTCTACTCCCACATGCACACATACACCACAACCCCGAGTCTAAACTAAAAACACTTCTTTCCTCCCGTCCTCTATACCACCCTGCCATCCTCCACCCACTCTTTCCCAAATCCTAACTCCAAGACCTTTTGATGAGGTTCCCTGCCTGACCGACAGACGGGTGGAATAGAGAGCAGAGAGGATTTGCAGCATGGAGAGCTAGTCAAGTGGCTTCTGAAGGATGACAGTGGTTCACAATGAAGAGGGTACTCCTGTTGCATTGTGCCCCAAACCTCCCCAGCACTGCATCAACCCCCACCCCATCCATCCCCCAGCCACTTGGCTTCAACCATTCCTCTTTAGCCATTTACTGTGTGTAAAAGCAACAATCCCGACAGGCCTTCTGCCAAGAAATGAAGGACATGATAGATAACAATGGAGAGACGAACAGTTCAATAGCGCTTTTGTCAGGATTCTCTTTCAGGGACATCAACGGCAAGTATAAGGAACTAAGACACAAACTCTTCTTTCTGTGTCAAAGAAATCATATTTCTGGTTGAATGATGGAAGACAGGAAGGTCAGAGAATGTGGCTCACAAAGCCTCTTCTGGCAGTCTGAAGGAAACAGAAAAATACTCGCATAGCAGTTTCTCTTCATCCGCCTCCTTCTTACAGCCAAGTGCCATTGGAAATGTAGACTGGCTCAGTTGGCCATCTTAATCCCCCTCCTCTGTCCATCTCACACTCACTCAGTCCACCCTGACCTCACACACATACAAATGCACACACACTCATTTGCCTTTTTCCTCCTACTTCATATGCCCCAAAGCCTCCCCACCCTAAGAAAAGAGCTTGAGGCAGAGAGACTCTCTGTTGGTGGGGTGTACAGAGCGAGATTTGGGAGTTTGCAAAGGTCAGCGCGGACTTTGTTCAATCCGAGGGTTTATCTCAGCAACAGCAGGGCAGGACAATGGGGCCGCTTGCCGCGCGACAGAAACCCAAGCTGTGGCAGCTAAATTACTTCACTGATAAGGCCGCATTAGAAGCACTGGGACCCCGGAGGCCAGGAAAAGAGGAGGAGGGAGCATGAAGAAAGGAAGGAGATGAGAAATAGAGAGGGAGGCCACATAAGGTTGGGGGGGGGGTGTTTGAAAAATCAATGAATAACAAAAGAAAAGATTTGAGTTGAGTCTGGACTTCATCTGGGCATAATTAAAGCATGTTGTGTATTTTGTCCTGAAAGCATATGATGTCTATTTCACAGAGATCGGTACTTGACAGTATAATGGCATGAAAAAAGAGAACACAGTCTGCTATCTGCAAGCGTTGCAACAGGACATAAACACGTTTGTGTATAAATGTATTACTGAATACCAGACTCCATGAGGGATCCTCGGAAGGCCCTGTGGTGATCCATCATGTGAATGTTAGAGAGAGCACTCTGCTCTGCGTGTGTGTACTCGTGAACGTACATGCAAATACACGAGAACAGGAGAAAAGAGATATAAATAGTAAATGGAAAGTGGTGTAAACACAGAACGGTACAGTGACTCCTGTAACACACTCTACAGGAGCGGAAGGGTTGGAAAAGACCTGACTTGCTCTACCTGAGCTGTTTAGAAAGCACCATTCCTGAAGTGTGTTTGCTGATGTGCTCTTATACTTTGCACTTGTATGTTTTATTACAGCTTTACTAGAGTTCCTGCCCCTCTCTCACCCCCTCACTTAAGAAACAACATCAGTTACAGAATGTTAAAGGTAGTTAGGACTTCTACAGAAAGTGGCATTGTGAGCTCTTGGCCAGCAGAGGGGAGCAAGTTTTGTAACCAGAAACACAGAAACACAGGAACAGCCAGGCTCAATAGAATAATAGCAAACAACACAGCATATGAAGAATGCCGTTGTAAACTAGTGTTTCCAGTATTTGGTATCTACTCTTAAAGAATAAGGGAGAGGGCTTGACTTGTAGAAGTGATGAGAAAAAGAGGACATGGATGGCATACTGTACATAAATTTGAAAGATGCAACATAAAATCTTTTTCACGAGATTCTATAAATATAATTGTAACACTAATATCATCTTCGTGTTAGGGTGAGGCCATTTCTCTTAGCACATATACATAGTCACTCTCCCCCACAATATGTCAATCCTTTTGTTCTGCTGTTTGGCATAGCTTCCGTAGCACATGGCTCAGGCTAAGAGTCACACTTCACAGAAGTAGAATATTTTTCAGGGTATTTTCTCCACCCCTCACTGGTACCAGGTGGCATGCTGGGTACCGCTGCGTACCAGCTGCACAGACACCAGCTCACCTCCTCTCCAGAGACAGAGAAACAGAGCAGAATCATATGACATTTATAGAGGACAGAAAGACTGGGAGGCTTGCGGTGCACTGCTCTGACCGTTAAGAGAATTTACCGAAACCAAGTTCTTGCCTTTCCTTTTCTTTCTAGACATCGAAAACTATTAGTGAGGTTTTGTCCGCCAAGGTGAGAATTAAGGAAGGACCAGAAGAATTTGTGCCTTTTTGTGCAGTCATTCGTTCAATTGTTTGTTTGTTTATTTCTACATTTGGTTTTTCTACAAGTTTGGCTTTAGTTTTACTTTGTTTCTTTTCAAAGTAAACTGAAAGACATTGTAGAAGTCCCTTATATTTCATGCAGCTGTCTGTCTTGCATTAGTTGGTAGTGATTCATACCAACTCCTCTTAAAGGCTCAGGAGTAATGAAGCTGTATTCTAGTAAACAGCCATTTACTGAACTAGTAAACAATGATTTTTACACACAGAAGATTTTTACACACCAATACGACTCTAGCATCACTTTCACACTTACTGTACATGTAATTAAGATTCTTGTAGAACGCTGTATTGGAAAAGTAAAAAATGTGTAAATTCAGGACATCAACATACACAATGTCATCAATTGCTTAGTATTTTACCTATTTTTGAAATATAATGAAATAATTTTTATCATTGTCTTTGGAATATTACTGCAAAAAGACTGCTACCAGTGATTGCCAAGCTGTGTTTTCTGAAGAAAGACATATCAGACTCCTTTTAACAATAAAATTCTAGTCAACCTTCTTTCAAGCACTTCTAATGCATTGTCTTCATTATTGCATCAATATTGTGACAATATAAACAGGAAACTACAGGAGCAACAACCATACCGATGCACTACATAGCCATTAAATATCTACATGAACAGTCAGTGACTAGTGTGTGGAATAATGCAAACAAATTGAATCAGAAAATGATATCTCATAAGTGAGATACCATTGTGAATCATGAGTGAAATGTCTGGGAAACATCTATTTAAACTCTATTTTGTCAACTTGACACAAGCACTTGTACTAAATTAAGATATTACACCAAACAAAAATCTCACAGATTTAGGATATGTGGAAGGTGGACCAATGCCCAAGATGATTAATGGACAAAAACCTGGACCTGTGTTTCTGTGTGAACACACTGTAGATAGACACAAGCACACAAGCACATACACACACACACAAATATGCACACCTCTACAAATCTTGACCCTGTCAAAATCTTGTTGTCTCATGCAGACAAGACGCCAGGTCTTGCTCCCAATGACAGTGGTGGAGAAAATGAGCGAAAATCACTCAAGCAATTCCGGAAACTTTCCAAAGTAAAGACATCCCAGCTTGTTCGACACTTAGACAATTCAACAGTGTTTTTACGTCAATGTCGTCATCGTGCTTAGCTTCTCACTCTACCCTGTTATTCTAAATGACCAAGTAGAGGAAAGAATAACATGGGAGAATGTCTATTCCCTGACTGCTTGTGTCTCTTAATGTATGTATGGATGAATGTGCATGTGGTATTGTACAGTTTATATGCCTTTACGTATTCATGTGATCACATCAAACCAAAAAATACAGTATATTGATATCACCTTTATCTGGAGCTTAAATCAAATATAAACTTGAAAATAGCAGAGAACAGAAGTGAACTTAGGTTAAGTGAACTTTTATACTTTTATGCTATTCTATATTTTAAGACATTTGGTTCTAGAACCAATCATATGTTTATGAGGGCCTTTTACACACTCTGCTTGTACTGTGACTGTTTGACTCTGACAAAGACACACACTGTGCTGAACATTAGTCCTTGCACCTAATAAAAAATAATTAAAAGTCAAAGCCTTGTGCTTAAGTTTCTTTCTGGGTTCACTCCTCATGAATTGAGGTCTACATTACAGCACAATTGCAAGGAGTTAATGAAAATAGATATTTCTATAGCCAATTCTTTTGTCCGGTGTTGTGTATCTGATTACGGAAAATGGCAATCACAATAGCCACAGGAACCTGATTATTAGGTCACCACCTCCTGCTTGAGGCACAGAAATGTTAAGTGGCACAAGGGATTGAGATTTAATGTGAGGGAGAAAGCAAAGGTAAATGAAAATGGAAGGAAGAGTGAGTCATCTGTGTCTAACAAATGTCTTGCATTAGAGGGGACACACCTATACACTTATAAATGCACAAAAAAACACTCTCACTAAGACATTTCTAAGGAAGTATGACAGAAAAGTCAGAAGCTGAGGGAAGATGAGCCCGGTTCCATGACTAATTTATAAATATCAACACCAAGATTTTGGAAGGTAGAAAAGGGTATTTCTACATAATAGCATAAATCTACAGCATAATATGCATTTGACAAATGTCATCATCTTCCACTGTGGCAAAAAAGCAGCATCATTGCCTGCTTCTGCCCTGAGGCCCTAACTGATGGGACTGTTCATCAGAACAATGAAGAACGATGGGGTTTCACTAGATACAAAGTGAGAGAGAGTGGGAGAGAGGGATTGGACAGGAGTTACCTGTGCTTCACCACAGAGGACTGATGGGTCAATGTGAGGGTTTTTAAATTAATGTTTAAAGCACGTCTGCAAAGAGAAACCTCATGCAATAAAGGATAGCATTGTGCTGGAGATGCGTGAGGAGACTGTGGGGTGGGGGTTATTCAGCCAAACAAGAGGTCCCATTGAGATTGTCTGGCTGGAGGGGCTGAGGTCTGAAACCAATGACCAAGTAATAACAGCCCAAATCCCAGGGACAATATTTGTTGAGTTCCACTCTCTTCAAAGATGGATGACTTTGCCCCCTGTACCTCTATGGGAGCCTGTGCACCTTTCATCTGAGACCAGCAGATTAATTTATTAACTAATTAACAGATGTTGGTAATGAGTTATGAACAAATGATAAGGCATCAGGCTTCTAATCAAACCTGACATTTAATTTGCTGCCCTGCTTCCTCTTTATCAATTACCATGTTCACTGGAGATAATTGACAACGGTTTGCACTGGGACGCAGGAGGCTTGTCTTTAACAGCTTCTTAAAAAAGCCCAGTGGTGCTGTGGTGTTTCTAGGGGCAACGGCAACCATATGTTTAATATTAGATGGAATCTGTTCCACTGGAGTGCTCCGAAAGCTGGGAAAATTGGATTAAATTGGCTAATGGCATGTTTAAAACCTACATAAAATGAACGTGAATGGAAGATATTACAGCACCAAGGCCCAGGACTTGCGGTGTTACGCTCTCTCTCTGGTGTTTTTGCTCTGTGTGTAAACTTGGGGTTTCTGTCAAAGTCAAATGATGATGACAGAAAACCGCACACTGTTGGTCAATACTGTTATTAGAAACCACAGGTTTGATATCCCTTTCATTACAACGTGGGACTAAGAGCACATGTGTCAAAGTAACGTCACATTAACACATAATGTCATATATCAAATCATGAAAAAAAATGCAGTTAGGTGTAAGTACATACAAATGCATAATTTTCACAATCTCAAAAGATTAAGTCAACATTAAGTTTTTTTATTTTATCAAAGTGCTGATGGAAAATTATGGTACTTCATGTATTTAAAACTATAAATATGTGTGATGTATGCTTCTATTTCCGTGCAGAATTAAATATAGTGGATCTTCTTAGTTAAACATAAGATTAAAATGATTTAAAGTTTTTGCAAAAATTTAAAGGGACTGTTCATACAAATCACAAAAACATTCCTTTGTAGGAATCCCTGGTAACTGATAACCATTCAGATAAGTACAGTTTTATGTATCTAGGTTCTGCTTTTCTCAAAACTTTTCAATGTTAATTTGCACCAAACAAGGCATTTTATACACAATATATTCATTATCCATCTCACTGTTGTATAGGGGTGGCAGCAGTAGTTTCAGTGGTGGATATCTCAAAACGAACTCCATTTGGTAACTAGATAGTACTAGGGCTAAATAGAAAAATATGCTTTTTGTTTTGGATTTGTTCTGGTGATTGATTTAGGTGAACCAACCCTTTAATATACTATTATCCTGTACTTTTTTAAAGAAAATAGGTTTGAGAAGGTAAAGCTAAGAAGGCCCACTGTTCCTCATGTTAAGTGCCTTTAGGGAAAAGTACTCAAAGCTAAAGACCAGGCTCATCAGACCATGGTCCTGATTTGATTACTAAAAGACATGATAATGACCCCAATTATGTGAAAAGCTTCACTCGTATTATACAATAGTCTTCACAGAAGGGGTTCAAGTTAACTACAACTAATGTTAAGACTTAGTGTCTAAAAATGGATCATGAACGAATGGATTAATGTAGGAATGAGGTTTCTGGTGTTATGGTTAGGGAACACTGACGTTCTCTGACCTTAACCAACACTGTAATTTGAAACATCAGAACATGACTGTCACTGTGAGAACACTGGGAAGCACATTAGTCAAATCAAGCAGAAAGTGACTCTCTCTCTCTCTCATGATCTCAGTCCCTCTCTTTCTCTCTATGTCTCAAACTATCCAATTTACTTGATATGACTACTGTCTGTTGGCGGTCCCAGGGAGTTTCTGCCTTATCAGGCTGGTACCAGTCACCTTATGGGCCAAACATCAAGATAAAGAACACCACTCTGTGGAAGGCAAACAGATCAGACAAGTTGCAAGCTGCACCTTGAATGCCTTATTGGGATATCTTGCAGCATAAGTACTTGGCCATCCGCCTTCCTCAGGGAAAACACAAAAGGTGAGCAAACACTTTAGGAGGCAAGAGGTGGGTCAGGACAGATAAGTGTGAGGGTGTGCCAGAACTTCTTCTCCTTTACATTTGAGACAAGGACGTTAGATTAGCTCATCGATACAGTTGAGAATAAAAGGAGCAAACTATGAAAAGTGAGCTGTCATGCTTGAGATTTAGAGTCTGACCGAGGGTGAGGGAGATGCATTGTGCCATGGCCAGATGGGTATCTGTCACGTAGGACCTTGGCCACATGAGAGTGCCTGCCAGACGTCTTAGCCTATCACTAAGTCAATAGAGTTAGTATACTTTTTGCCTCTTTCCTCACATCACTGGTTGAATGATGCTGATATGGAAAATCACCACACAAAAGGTAAACAGAAAGAGAATGACGGACAGGGAGACAGAAGTTTGCCTAGAAACAAAGGCATCCCAAGGTCCAATGCTGCAAACAGACAAATATGGCTGCAGGGCTGACATTGACACTATGATACATGTTTTAATGTGTGAAAGCATTTGTATTGACCTTGTCCAAAAGGTCTACATCAAAGCACATCCCTAAAATCAAAATGCACAAAATGTCCTTGTTATATCCCCCCTTATGATGCCTGAGAATCTAGGACACCCTGAAGGTACTGAGCTGTATACCATTATATTCTATAGGCTCACAATGCCAGAACACCGAGACTAGTCATTACAAGTTTAGCAGCCAGGAAATTTGTCCAAGACTGAAAGGCCAGTGATTCTATCTTCTCACAGTTGGTGAGATTTTGCTGCATTATCTGATGTGACATTCAGACTAGGAAATGGTGATTCAGGAAAACACTCAAAAGGAAGAAACAAAAGATATGGAGAAAAGAAAAGGCTAATATGTGCTAGAGGAGTTCCAAAGCCATGATTCAGAGGTGTAGAGACACGCCCAGTGGTAACAGGGTAAGGAGAAGTGAGAGCAAACACCATTAATATTGCATCAGGAGGGCTTGGCCATACTGTTTGCTTGCTTCATGAATGTTCCAAATACAAACAGAAATGTAATTTTCCTTGTTTTTTGTATAAAGATCAACAACAAATTTACTGTTCTTCTTATGTGTCCTTTCTCTTTTAAGGAGGGATTTATCAATATTTTTACATTTCCAACATGTAAATATTTGTTCCTACTAACATGCACCACTTTTATAAAACACATCCACAGATGTGGTGTCCTCACTCCTGCCATCTAAACACTCATGGGAGTCAGATCAGTGAGTCCATTGAAAACCAGCCACTGAAGAGCATAAAACCTCAAGCTATTGTTTAGTGACATGTTTCTATCAATAGGCAAGTTAGGCCAATCTAACAAGCAGATAATAGCAGCAGTCACTCTGACAGTGGATCCCCACGCTGGACTCTGAGGGCATCTCCTCACTCTGCTTAGTCAGGCCTTCCATTTCTGGGCGATTGGCAGCCCTATACACACACAATCAGTGAGAGTGGGAGACACACAAACTGTAGACCTGGGGCCTGGGCGTTCTATCATGTTGTGCTAAAGGGGGAGCATAATGGTTTTTAAATGGATGACTCGTTGCTGGCCCAGAGAGGGAGTCTGAGACAGAGGAGAATGGCCATGGCCTGCAGCAAGGAGCTCTTAGATTGAGCTGTCCGTCTCACTGAAATGAGTATGAATTAACACCTCTTCCAGTCCCTGACACCCTGGGACAGACAATAGTAGGCTTCCTCTATGCCTTCATCTTTCATCTTTTCCTCATTCCTACCCTTTCACTTCTTTTTATTATACTCACCATTTCTCTCCACCAATCTCCACCTCCACTCAAATATTCAGAAAGCACAACAGTGTCCGCCATGACATTGTTAGAGCTGTTTGGCTTCGTTGGTAGACCGCGGTGCTTGTGAAGCCAACATAATGACTTATTGCCTGTCTTAGTAAAACATCCACAAAAATGCAGTCAATGTAGTTAAATTGTTTTGGATTCAAGTGCACTACTGCAAATGGCATATATCATTGTTGATGGGTGAAAACCTTGTAACTGCAATTTTGGTGATTTTGTGTTTCCAAGGATTACAGGGCAACGGTGCATGTAAAGTATGGTCTACAGCCTTTGATTTCAAGACAGTTCAATCAACTTAAAATCAAGTGGTCATTCGGAAGAAGACAAGGCTCTGTCTTATAGGCATTTTGGGAAGAAAATGTTTTCACACAGAATAAGTTTACTTTGATTTATTACAAAATGGAAGCACAGTTAAACTACTCACTCTGATAACTTAATTCAGTACTTAATCTAATTTAATCTCCCTCCCAAGAAGGGCTGAGTTGTAATGTATTGTAAGACGTCTAGGTTAGATATGATCATTTACACCTCAGATGACATCATCTCTCATAAGGCTTCCCCCTGCTTTGGCAGTGAACCAGCCTAATACGCAGATATTCAAAGGATCTCCATTAACAGTGTTTATTTCCTGCTGTTTTTTCCGATGCTGTATGAAATGTGTTTTTTTGCAGCTTCTTCTCTTCCTCTATCCATCCCCATCATTCCTTGTTATGCTCTCATTTCTTTTAACATCTTTTTTCACTCAGCCATACTTCTGTTTCTCCCTCCCCTGTCTATTTGTCTAAGACCAGAGGCAGTAGATGAGTAGAGGGGTAGATGGTGAAAGGGGGGAGAAAGGGGGTGTATGGGACTCCTAGGGGAGTCTGTTGATGACTATCAACAGGCTGACTGTTATGACTATCTGTGATAAGAGTCTGGGAGAGGAGAGTCCCTGAAGGCTTCCAGCCCCAACCAGACAGAATTTCTTAAAAAAATAATACCGCCTGAGCCAGAGTCGGACCTCAAACAGCCATTAAGGAGGAGGAGGAAGAGAAGACGGATCAATCGTCCCCTTTTGGCAGGTTGGGAGGCAAAGTCCAATGATTTTACCTTGAACAGAAACAAAATTGACCTCTGGCTAAGGGGGCAACATGCATACTGATTTGAAAAGAATTTACTTCCCAAAGTTGCCGATAATGTGCCGAAATCAGGGGTAGAATCTGCTCTGTGTTCATGTACATACTGTATAGTACCTTACTTGTTGGCATATGAAACTAAAACTGATAAACAAAGTGACAAATAGCTTTATGGTATGCTGATCAAATGATGGGTGTCTTTCTTCATACTAGCCTTCCTTTATATTCATATTAGTCTTAAAGTTGTCAAAAAGAATAGACATTTTAAAAGTGCAACAATAAGCTGAGTCTCTCCCTTTGAGGAGGTGTGTGTGAAGGCCAGGACATTTTTGTGAGCACACATGTGAATGTATCTCTTTAGAGCTGAAGGTGGCCTTTTTTCCAACAAGACAGAGAGCTAAAGCTTAGCTGATGAATATGCATTAGTCGGGTGTCTGGAGAGAAAAAAGGAAGGAGGGGGAAAGCTGAGAGAAAACAGGGAGAGTGTAGCTTTTGGAGAAATGCCCTTTGCACCCCGAATGGCTAGACATGAACTCTAAAAAGGAAAATGTTCAGCTTGGAACACTGCCACATAGCGTGTGCCTGTGTGCGCTAATCGCCTGCATGCCCCTACAACTTGTAAGAAGAAAACAGGGTGAAAAAAGAAATGAAGGCTTTGCTGGAAACCATCAGGAATTTTTGAGATTCATCCTATTAAGAGAAACTTTAATTTAATCAATGACTGGTTCATGAACATTATTTAGTATTATTTAGTTTTTAAGAGATACTATTTCAAGAATGATTTTTCTCAGGAGAAAATGACAAAAATTAGCCCTATGGTTTGAAAATATTACTACTAATATCGATTGTAAACACCTACTTTCACCATCCAATATCTTCAAACTCAGTTTTAGTCTGCCTGTTTAACTTGAGTACACAGTTAAACAAATTAGTACATTCTGTGTTTATGAAATAACTACTCCTGCTCCTATGTTGCTAGTTCCAAATGTGCCTTCATGTTAACTTCACAGAGCTATATCAGTAGCAGGGATCATCTATGATGTTTTGAGATTTATAAACTGAACAACAATTCCCCCTGTTCTACAAATAAACCTTATCAGTTAATCCCATCATTGTATACGGTTCATCATACTGACGTTCAACTTAAAATATTTTCTTAAAATGCTCCAATTTTTTTATGGTTTTCTAAAGAGATAAAGGCAGAGATAAAATCAAATCAGTGTGATAAATCTATAAAAATCACTGCATGGCCTGTTGGTCATCTTGCAAATTTGTACATCCACTGGTGGTCCCTAATTCAAGCACATCATGCCTTTTAATACACGTTTTGTGAATTATTAACTTGTCCAAGTCTTTCTTCCTTATTAAATACAAATGTAATATGACACTATGTGAAAGACCCACCCCCTAAAATAAGGAGTGAAGGAGTCAGTGAAATGAAAAGCAGACCAGTATATTTCATCTCTGATTAGGTATATGAGAAACAAAGAAAGTGCGACAAAGAGACGTAGAGAGAGAAGGAGATCAGGAGTTCCCTTTTTTACCCCAAATGAGCTTACTGAAGCAACTTCAATATCCTCTAATGTCATGTTGAAATGAAAATTAATAGTTCAATATGCAGCCAGCACATTGGGCTACGCTTCTTCCATTTCCATATCGGGTGGCGTGACGAAATGAGGGTGCTTGCTCGGACCAATGCCCAGAAAAGCTGATACCTCCACTAATCAGCCAGATTTTTCCATCTGACATTGCTTTGCTTCTGGAATCCTGGATGAGTGTGTTTTGTATGTGTGTCTATGTCTATGAGGTCCAATCATAGAGGGGATGCAAATGGAATGGGCATCTTTGCTGATGAAGAGATAGATGTCTATGAATAAAGTCTGATGGCTGGAAATGTAAAAGCATGAATGAAGAGCAGCTTGCTCATTCACTTACCCTCTTCAGTGTTGCCTCATTGCGTCTTTAATTTTTTTCATTTCATAGTTTGCAGTGCATTTCTTATTATGACACAAAACATGTAAGTTTTGAAAAGTGGTAGACAGGTGTAGTGAAATTAAAGGAGGAAAAGAAAAATGTAAACAACCCAAATCAAAGCACAGGAGCCACGTGGTTCCTACCTCCCATCCAAAGGAGCTTTCTTTGCCTGTGGCCCCGTGATGCAGTGTGTTGTGAAGACCAAACCTCTCACCAGCACCAATGTGGGTCTTGGCCCATACGCCCAGGCCGGCACCAGGCACAGAAGACTCCCGCAGCTCCAGTTCGCCTGGAACGGGAATGTCATCAGGAATGTACACAGGCGCCTCATAGGGCGAGCCTTCCTTGGGTGTGGTGAAATCCTGGTCGTTGCTGCTGCTGTTGCTATTGTTGTGGAGGAGGTGGTGGTGGTGGTTGGCATAGATGTGGGGATGCAGCAGGTGGTGGTGGTGGTTGTTTGGATGGGATGGAGTCGGTGAGGGCAGGGGGGACATGTTGATGATGCCGTCCTCTCCATCGTCTTCTGGGCTGTCAGCACCACCTCCGCTGCCAGCCGCTAAACCCGGGAGGTCAGCCTCTGTGTCGTACATGCTGTCCACTGGCTCACTGTCATCTAGTAAAGAGACATACACAGATGACTGTTAATACCACAGGCAGGTGGAAGAGGTATAACATAACATACAATGTCTCGGGGGATCTTACTATCTACACATCCAATGACTTTTTGACCCTAAGTTACATTAAAAAAATGTCCACTTCAATCTCAAAACCTCTAAACTGTTAGAGGCCACACTGTGCAATGAGAGAATTTAGGGGTCCTCAGAAAAGAACACATACCTATCTAATGGCCATCATATATACACTACACTACAGACTTTCCACAGACTATCTGAGAAGGGCCAGACAGACAGAGAGAAGAGGCTTTAACTTGGCCAAATCCTGAATGGGAAAGGTTCACAGTTCCATCACACTCGCTGGTTTTTGCCCGGACATGAATAATGGTTCTGTCTATCACTGACCTGGTTTGGCTCATCACCTATCATTGTTATCATGTCCAGAGATTGATAGCATGATTGTGCGTGCACTCCAGGATCCCACCATTCCAACATGATTGAAAATCATGATGAGACTAACAAGTGTGTGTGTGTGTGTGTGTGTGTGTGTTTGTGGATGCACATGTCTTTTGGCTTTAAGTTTTCATCCCAGTTCTCTATGTGATTAAGGATTTTTTAGTGGACAGTGAAGATTTGTAAATGTGCATGTGACCATGCATTTAAGTGAATGGGATGTAGAATCTGTGGGGTGTTTGGGATTTTGGCAGTGCATTATGTGTGTTCCCTTTACCATATGCCTCTTTGAACACCAGTGCTCAAATAGTAACTGGGCTTTCTTACAGATATCAGTACAAGACTTTTTTTCAATATTATTATTATTCTGAGGCACACAAGACTTCTCAAGCATTGCACACAAGCAGCTGTACAAGACCTATGCCTTAATAAAAGAGTATAAAACTGGAAGAAAAATACGATTGAAAACACAAAAAACCTGATCAAAAAATAAGAAAGATTACAAATCTGACCAGAGCTCTGATGCCAGCTAAATCACAGCTTTATTCAATGCTACTGATACATTTTAGTCAGTACTTAAAAAAAAAACCCAAAAAAACCCCCAAAAAATTCAATACCCAGATTTAATCTGTATGTATTATTTTGTGTGAGTGTGTTTGCCTGATCATTTATGTATGTTTCCTACTTTTTGTCTCTAGGCAGATCCTGGTGTCTTTATTCAAAGCACCACTGCAGTTTTACTATCTAAACACAGGGACTGGCAATCAGCGGGCTAACTAGGCCCAAAATTACAGCGGGAGTGGTTCCAATCAAGCTCCCTCTCTCTGTTAGCCTCCATCTAGCCTGCTGCCAAACCTGCCACTGAGCTGCAACATGACATTTTAAAAATTTTCTTGTTAGTACATGGCAGTTTATTAGGTCACAATGAAAGCTTGTGGGTTGAATATTAATAAAACCTTATGTAAGAGATATACTGGGCTTCATTAATAAGTTAAATTAAAACAACAATTAATGTGTTTGATTCATATTTTTAAAGTATATTAATCTCCAGAATATGTTTTCTGTTTATGCCTATTAAGTTGAGGCAGGCTATACTGATTGATTGTAAATTGGAGAAAGATTGAATGAGCTAATCAAGAAACCAAAGCAGGAAAAGAGTCATCACTTAATTTGCACAAGAGCACATTCATCGTACAAGGCATCAGTTTTTCATTCTTTGATAAATATTTGGGTTTCTACCCAGTGACAGATGTCGACTGTGAAAGCTGTTAAATTAACTGACATGTAAGTTTTAAACGTGAAATGTGAAACCACGAAAGCATGCGACAAGGGCTTTTCAACGCCTGGCAAACCTGCAGCAGTTCCATGCAGATCCGGGAAAGTTATCATATAAAGCTGCAGCAGTAAAATCCAGCCTTTTATGGCTGATTTTGCGTCATCCAGTGATTTTGACTGGAAAAGAACCCATTTTTTTTAATGATCACTGTTTCATAGGGGCTCAGACCAAGCGTGCAATTAAGCATTGGAACATGTGAACTAGCAGTAGCTTCCACTTTTCACAGATCAATTAAAGTTTTATAGCTCAGCCCTATCTGCTGCTCCCTATGCACAATCAAAAGTGTTTTCAGGCTATTAAACAATTTTTTTTAAACCTACTTACTCTTCACTCCCCCATTCTCACTGGCACTTGACCCACTGAGAGCAATTTTGACATGCAGAAAGACAGACTCGGAAAATCTATTAAATACCATTTGGCTTTAAGAGCCTCTGTGCACAAAAAAATGCACACATCACTACGTCAAATATTTAAGTAACGAGGACAAAGAAAAAAAAATCCTCTCAATTCTAGTGAAAAAAAACATCCTTTGTGAGACACATGAAGCAGTAAAGCAAGGCAAAAATGGCATGGCAGTTTGATATTAACCAAGTTAAACTCTCATGCATAACTTTTCTAATTCATAAAAAAGAGTTGCCCCCAGAAAAAAAAACAAAGTTTTTTTTATTACTCGCCATTAGAGACATGCTTCGCTCTCCCTCCTCCCCTCTGTAGGACTAGTTGAAAATGTTCAACCAGTGCTGATGAGAATTTGCAGATGAGAAAATTAAGCAGGAGAATAATGAAAGGGGCCAAGAAGAGGACGGAGCGGAGAAGGCAAAGAGTGTAAAAACTGACGACTGAGCTCCTTTTAAACAGCTGTATGTTAGCTCTGGGTCTCAAAACACCCAGAAAGAGATGTTAGGTTCGTCTCCCCAAGGGCTTCTTAAAAAACACACGGGCCAGATAGTGCCTTCCTCTCCCTGGCTCCTTATGTTGTTCTTTCTCTCTCTCTCTGTTCCTCTCGCCATCTCTTTCTCTTTTACGGGGAGCTATTTATCCTGATTACATCAGGGGTCAATCATTAATTCGCACCTTGGGGGTCCCGGCGCTGGCTGCGGCTACAATGGGCTGCTTGTTCAGCGGCTGTTATTCCAGTGGAAAACCATGCTGCTCAGCCTGAGAGCCAGGCCTGGGCCACATGAAGGCATCCCATTTATTTGATAAATTGTAAATGCATGCCATAAACGGGGCTCTTTGCTTTGTAGAATGTCTTGCAATAACAAAGATTTTAGGGCACCTATGAACACACATGCAGGCTATCACACAAACACACATCTGTTTGCAACTGCAGGGGCTGTTACTGTACTCTAAACACATGTGCAAGAGATCAGATGGTGTTGTAGGTAAAGATGATATCTCATAATTACTGCATGTCACAGTGAAATTATATGACATAGATATGACATTTATAGACACTAATCTCTAAAACACACATTTAACTATGTGAAATATTACAAAAGACAAATAAAGAAGAATGTCAAGCCATTATAGAAAGATCAGAATATACTTCCTCTCATGAGTGAAGATTAAAAAAATATATAGAATATTACAAAAATATGAAATGCTGATAACATTGTAATCAGCGTTGCCATGGCAAAATAACTTGACATGGTGCTGAAAATCAGTGGTTTAATCGAAGGGCCTTACAAACAGGCAAATTGTTCTGTGGTTGTGTTTAATCAGAGCACTCTAGACGTAAATGCAGAAAGATAGAGATCTGGAGTCATTTTCTGCCGTCTGCCTGGGCGCACACAAACACATGTGCCTTGTGGCATATAGACTGTGCTGTATTGTCAATATAGTCTGGGTAAAAAGAAACAACATTGACCGCATGCAAGAATTCTGAGAAGGAACTTACAAATAATGCAACATTAAAGGACCAAGCCATTTCTTGCAGAATAAGAAGTCAAGCCTTCAATGAAAAAAAAATCACAAATCCTTGTAAAACTGTAGGTAAGGATTCATTTCTTTCTTATGTACAAAGATGCACGTATTCGGAAGCATTGCAGACCACAGAGTAGAATTGATACCAACAATAGCTTTAGTGTTCAGAGCCAGGTGTGTGCTAGAGAGCAAGCAGCAAAATGGAGTCATGGCTATGGCTATGATAACAATTAAAAAAAAGAGCTAGAAATAGGACATGTGTACTAATGATGGCCATCATAAAGCACACATGTCCTATTACCCTCGGCCCCTACCCTCTCCAGTGCACACAGAGACTGTATCTTTGTCTGGCTGTAAATTGATCTGGTTCAATTCAAAAGGAAAGTCAGCCACTGATGAAAAGACAGTATCCAGGGAAAAGGAAAAACTATGTGAAAATCTCCACCGGCTCCAAATATGGGGAGAAAAGATCGTCTGGTGAAAGAAAAAAAATCGTACACAGAGGGAGAATGTGTAGACCATGACAGATATGAAAAATGGGTAGCTGGTTGAGCAATAAATGACCAAACATTTTGATGTGGGAGCTCTGTGCATACATGTGTGCACATGTGCGTATGCATCTGTGAGGGGCAGCGAAAACCCCCCAGCCTAATCTGTTGTTTGTGCCACTATATTGTGTCAATATGGTCCCACTTAGCTTCATTATTGGGCCACAGAGTGATATTGGTACCTTTGTCTACGTGTTAAGCAAAGCCTTTGATGATTCGCCCCTCACAGAGGAGAGCCTAAATATTTTGTGCATTAAAACAGGGCAGGGAGGCAGCTGTAAAACTCAAAAAAGTGCAAATTAAAGGTAGAATAAATGAGCCTGAGAGGTGAAAATCTATACAGTGACATGGGGGTACCATATATTCAAAATGACATATAAGTGGAAGCATGTGATGAGGCAGCCAAAGGAGGGTGTTCAAGGAAGAAGGTGTGCGTTGTGTGCGTGTTTTCAGTGTGCGGTAGTAGAGAGGAAGTAATGAGTGAGCAAAGGGGGAATAGTCAGCTACAATACCAGCAACCCTCTCCAAAACGAAAACGCCACACTGTTTCCCCTTGTAAAAGAACCAGGGAAAATTTCCAAGTAACACTTAAAATTACAAGATAGCTTCTTTGCAGAAGGGAAAGAAGGATCACAGTGCCAGGAGAGAAAGAAAGAAAGAAAGAAAGAAAGAAAGAAAGAAAGAAATATACAAACAATCAAGCAAAAAACAAACAAAGATGACTGAAATAGAAAATGCAAAATCTGAATGATGCACAACATAATAATTACACAATAGATATAACATGTTATATACCAAAACATGGTGCTCAACATAACAATAACACAATAACTGTAACATGCTTTAACTGTGGCTATTGCTACATTAAGGTTGTGCTTTTGTGAGCCAAAGTTTATGCTGCTTATATCCTCGACAAAATGTGTAGTAATATTTTATAACCACAATTACTGTTTTCGTATATTATCTATGGACATACACAGTGTACACAGTTTTTCAATGGTTGAAACCCACACATACTGTACAGTCTTAGAGACTGTAGATATCTTGTTCAGGGTGTTTTAGTATGTGTTTGCTGTGTCTTCAGGTGCTCTTCCCTTACTGTCTTTGACCAGTAGTCTATAGGCAACTGTCTGTAAAACCTGCTTGGAGGAGCTGGTCTCTTTCTCTACGATTAAGTTTGTTCCTCCATTAGGCTTGGTGGACACTACAGGGTGTTCAAATCTTAACCCGTTTTAATAACATGGGAGTCTTCATGACGGCAGATTTAACTGATTTTGATATTTAAATTGTAAGAACACACACACCAGATGATTCGGTCAGGACACAAGACCAAACACAAACAACTTCAGAATGGCGATTCCAGGGAATCATGATCTCACAGAGACTCGAATGATCAAAAATGCCTTCAGAGAATAAACATGGAGGCAGACTGTTTTTTTTGTTGCAGTTGTTAGTGCACCGAAAAACAAAATATGAGAAAAAAACTGTATATGAAGTATAGGCGGAGAGGATGGAGTCAGCATGGCTTATACATTTTACTGGATGTGAGTTTGAAAACTTTTATTGTTTGTACACAACATCCAGTGGGTGATGCTTCCTGGTCAGCTCGCTCCCGTTGGCTGTTGTGGGTCTCTGCTCAGTATTCCATCTTTGTTCCTTTCACACTACAGGATTTTATCAGGGCTCAAAGAGATGCCAATCCAGTCGCTTACATTAAGATTATGTTTGTAAACCCCTCACACTACAGGATCATTTGAGCAGATAATCAGTTCAGACCAACCTTGAATCGGGAACACCCCTGTGACTGTCAAGAGGGGTGAATCAAACCCAAAATTATCCTCCAGTGTGGTGCCAGCATTACTTCCTCTCTCTTGTACTAGTGAAGAGTAAAAAACTATAACCACAGCACTTGTGAACATTTCAACATTCTCCCACAAAAACAACAGACAGCTAGATGGAATTTAGTAATTGCAGCTCAATAAAGAACAGACCGGAGCTTTTGTGGGTTTTTATTTTGTGAGAACTCAGTTTTTATACATGAGTGTGCACTTTTGCGTTTGTGTGCAGCGCCAATACAACACGGCTGATGTATTGATGTGTTATTTGTGCTGAGAAACCTAGGGGCATTCTGTCCTCCAGTAGGTTGTGTGTGTGTGTGTGTGTGTGTGTGTGTGTATGTGTGTCAGTGGGTGTGTGTCCATAAAAAAGAGTGTGTGAGAGAGAGAGCCCCCAGGCAGATAGAAGACAGCAGGCAACCTCCTACAGCTGAGAGCAGGTGTGTGTGTGGTGGCCCTGTGGTCCCAAGGGGCCCAAGGGCCCAGGCTGCTGTGGACATTTATTAACAGGGGAGATTAATAGCACTAGGAGAAAACATGTTCACAAACATGATAAATATTAATAATAATCAATATTGAGTTACATTTGCCAAATTGAGTTGCAAACTTCCCCCAAGGGGGAGGGAAGGAGGGAAGAGGTTGAGGGGGAGCAAGAGGATGGAAAGAGAAAGGAGCTGGAGAGAACAGGATGAACAGGAAGAGTGGGGGTGAAGTAGGGACTGGCACGTAAAAACCACAAATTAGGTGCAAAAGTGAAAAGGGGGATCACGTGAAAATGAGACAAGAAATGAGCGAAAAACAGAGAGACACAATTTAACTACATGGAATGGTGATAATAAAGACCAAAACCTTTACAGCAGGAGCTCACTGTCACATCTACACATCTCATCTTTACTGTCACTACCTCAATTAACCATTTTACTGTGACAAACCTGTCCACGTAAAACAAAACATATCTCAGCAAAACCATTCAATTTAAACCAAGGCTTTGCTACTCATGATGCCATAGCAACTAATGAGAGTAATGCTGCTCCTTGTTCCAGCTGAGCAGAACTACTTAGTTTTTTATACATTTCCATTTTTCATAGCTCCCAAATATGGGAAACGTTAGAGGGACAGTGGAACCATACCAGTGACGTCATCAACTCTTGAAAAAACATTGCGTCAGTCATCCAAATAAGCTGGTGAAGCAAAGTTTGAATGCCCACAACTGTTGTCAAATCTTCTCCACCATTTAAAGCAATTCATAAATCAATGTTAAAGCCTCTGTCCTGTTTCAATAGGGTAGTTTTAAAAAAAAAAAAATCTGATTCATGAACACATCCAAACTGTCCCCTTTTAATTCTAAGACTGTTTCCAACAGCATGAAGTCCAAGAAAGACTGCATGGTGACAATAAAGGAAATTTTACAGAAAGGTGTCCTTTACAAGCTCCAGTTAAAACACTAGTGCGATAGCTATAAGGTGAACTGCTGCATTTTTTCCAGATAACACAACAGAGGAAAGGGTGAAAAAAGAACACCTTCCACTTTGCGGCAGCGAACCATTGCACTTCTTAGTGCCTCTTTCTTTTCCTCTCCTTATCCAAGTGTATCCGTGTCCCTACACCCACTCGTGGTGCAGCTTCATTTAGCAAGCCACTCGGGAGGCCAGGCAGCCATCTACAGGAGCACCAAGGCAGACAGCTTGTAGAACAAACCAATCTATTCTTATTAACTAGGGCAGAGAGAGTGATCTTGTGTGTCTGTTTGTGTGCACATCAGTGTGCATATGTGTAAGGAAGACATCGTTTGGCAAGGCCTTTTGTTTGGGTGTTGGTCTGTGATCTGAAATGTGAAGTTGTGGTTACATCGTTTTTTTATTTGGTTCAATAGAATTTAATGACACTTCGATCAACTTCCTGTCCAATCCATCTGAGTTATTTACCACATGTCTTGAGTCTTTTCATCTTAAAATATTAACACTATTGCATTTCAGATATGTAAAATATCAAATAAGAGGCAAGAGAATGAAGCAGAGAGAATGCTTGGTGTTGTCAAAAACATGCTTATTACTCTTTCAGTTCATTGTCTTTTTTGTAATTTCAATTAAATAGTCTGCTCTGACCTTGATCTTGTAATGGCAACAGTTACCACAAAAAAACCCTGCAATACTTGTATGCTCCAATCGTTCTTTCTTTCTTCTTATTCTTTTGAATCACCATTGTTCACCACAGTTGTCCACATAAAATTATTCCAGTCCAGAGCCGCTTGTACAAACCACAGTCAAATGAAAATCTGCAAAGCTAAAGCAGACATGCCCAAAAGATTCCTGAGCCTGAAAGCTTCCTAAACTGTCCTTTGAACTATAAAACAATTTATCTTGAAATAACATAAATTGGTTAAAATGTTTAAGTGCAATAATTTGGAAAAGTCTCAAAATGAGTAATTTTGAAGCAATTTAAAAAATGCTCAGAGAACCTGAAGGACCTGATTAACTATTTCTTTAGAAACAGAATGCCCAGTATCTATTGCCTGTAATGCAAAGTCATGTTAACTGCACATGGGAGTCATATGCGCCTGTATGTGTGGCTGCACATGTGAGTGTGTGTGCAACCTCCCAGCTTTTTCTGGTCACTACATACAGTGTGTACAGAGGGGTTTTGGTGTGATTGGAGGAGGGGCTGGGGGCTGATGAGATTCACCTCTGCCAGTGGAAGTAGCCTACATCCATACATCAGTCTATTATTCTCCAGCCTCGCTGCGCTCTGCTCCTCTCTTCTTCTCGCCTGCTCCCTCCAGTCATTAGCCAGTGAATTAACGACAATCCAGCGTGCTATTAATCACCCTGACAAAAGTGTTAGCATTGCCTGGCTAGGCCGGCACGAGACTGTGGAGGAGGGGGGAGTAGGAGGGTGGCAGTGGGGGAAGATTGTGAGAAAGAAAGAGAGAGTGTGAGGTGGCTAGAAGGGTCGTGGGAGACTACTGAGTCTTTTTGATGGGACAGGAGGATGGAAAGGTAGCGCAGGAGACGTAAAGGAAATGAGATAAAGAGAAGGGAGTCCTGTAGTAACTAAGAGGAGAGGAAAGCTAGTGTGAGTAAGAGAAAGAGAGAAAGAAACAATTGAGGGGAAATTTCTGTGTCTGCATGTTTCAAGTAAGTAAGTAAGAAGGTAAATAATTCAGAAGAAGTCTTGGAAAGAAATGACTCCAATCAATTAAGGAATCCAACAAAAAAGTCTATAGCTAATATAAAGACATGTTCAAGTTTAATATTGTTATATTATATTAATTTATTATTGTGTTTTATATGATTCTTGTCCCTGTAGGACATGCAACATACAATGCATAGTCTAAATATAGGCTTATTAACTGGCACACAAAAGCATTTCATATAAAGTAAGAAATCTGTGTAAAAAAAGGATCCTGTAAGACAAACTACCTTTTATACTAAATACACATTTTATGACTTGTATGATTGTAATTATTTTTAAGAGGTATAACATAACCAATAAAGTGCACACAGGAGGTGCATCAATTATAAGATCTATAGAGAAGTCAAAAGTAAACCATTTATTTTCCACAACGAACTATAAGAGATAAAAAAAAGGCAGGCTTGCTGTATTCCTCAACTTATATCTGCTGAGAACACAACTTTGACTTCCATAAGCCTCTCTCTTTCTCTCTTTCTCTCTCTCTCTCTCTCTCACCCCCTCTCTCACCCTACCAGAGTTAGACCACCTGCTGGGAGGCCTGAGGAGTGGACGTCAGGTGGGTTGCGACCGTCACACAGTCCCATGTCATCAGGCTGTCACAGTGAATGGAGCTGACATTGGAGATATGCTAATCCACTTAGCTTCAAACTCAGCCAGAAGGCTGTCTCAGCTCACAACTAGCAGAACACACAGCAGAACACATCTCATGCAGACATATTAAGACAAGTAACACTGAACTTTCCAGAAATTGTGGATGAGATTAGATCAGATGAAGCTTAAAAGATCCCTTTGGGGATATTAAGATTGTGCTCAGTAGGGTATACATTGTATTGAATGAGAAGAATAGGCTATACAGACTGTAGACACATTAACACAAACACCTGTAAACATAATACAATCAATACAATAGCCCACAATGAATACTGGCTTTATGAAGCTTGTGTCGTTCAGGTTTTGTTAAGATTTTGCCAGAGGGGACTTGATTCCACAATCCAAAAAAGTGTCATAATTATTAGTCTGATTAAAAAAAAAAAGAAAAAGAACTTACTCTCATAATCAATTCATTTCTTTAGTCAATTATCAAGCAACAACTTCCCTAATCTGAGGTTATCTTGCTCAATTTTGCCACTTAGTCAGACAAACCGTGCAAACCACGGCATTTTGAAAGTGACATTTTTGATTCTTTTTGGGACATTTCATAGAATAAAAGTTTAATCTGACACAGTTCAGTGTCAGTATTTCCCCATAATTAGGGCTTTGAATTGATACCCATAAAAACACAGAGTGAACCTGGAACAAAATATAAAGTGTGCATTTGATAATAAATTATTCACTCAAGTTAATATCAAGCAAAAATGAAAAACATATATATACACACACACACACTCTGCACCAAAATGATCAAAGTTAGCCAGTGAGCAGCTAGGTGTCAGAGTTCAAAACTATTGCACCACTCGGCCAGATGATATCTCAAACCAATCCATCGTATTTCCCGACCATGACTTCCCCTATTAGGAGCTGTGCCGGTGCTATTACTAGTCTGTTCGCTATCCCACAGAAACAGGAAGGAAGAGAGGGAAACAGATGGGAAGGCAGGAGAATGGTGAGCGAGGGACACAATGCTTACTGCTCCCTTCCTCCTCCTCCTCATCCTCTCTCCCTCCGTCTCCCTTCTCTGCCCTGCTTGCTCTCTAGCCATCCGTGGAGTGAGAGGGAGCGGAGGCTCACAATCAGTCTGACAATACTGTATACAAGTATTGTTGAACAATGGAGGCCAACCACAAAGAATTCTGGGAACAGGGGAACAGCCTTCTTCTCCTTCGGGTGGCTCCTGCATGCCGGACCCATCGATACACATCGGCCTGCTGAGACTGACCGGTGCCAGAAAGAGGGGGAGAAGAGAAAGAGAGAGAGAGAGAGAGAGAGAGAGAGAGAGAGAGAGAGAGAGAGAGAGAGAGGCAGACGGACAGACAAAGTGAGAGAGGGAGGGAGGAGAATATAGAAAGTATAGAGATATAAAGCAGCTACATTAAGGCTGCATCATAACATGTATTTCTGTCTGTGCATGCATGTGTGTGAAAATAGCAATAATTACACTGTTTCCTCAAGTACATAAATACGTATGTATACACAGACACATACACACAAACATGTACACACTTAAAATCACACCCACACACAGGTTCAGTGTCAGTTCTTCCCATAATTAGGCCACTTAATTAACACCCAAAGAACCACAGAGTGAACTGGGAATAAAATGAGCTGTGCGTCGCTATATTTGTGTGTGTGTGTGTGTGTGTGTGTGTATGTGTGTGTGTGTTTGTGTGTTTGTGTGTACTTGTTCCTCTATCTTGGGGTAGACCAGTATGAATAACATCTTGGAAAAGCAAGAACATTTTTACCTAATTTTCTGATACACATCCAAAGGCCCGTTTGAGGATCAGGGCTTGGTTTCAGGGTTAGGGTAAGGGGCTTGAGAATGCAGTATGTCAGTTAGTGTCCTCTCAAAGATAGAAGCACAGGTTTGTGTGTGCGTGTGTGAGTGTGTGGTTGGGCAACACAAGGCAAAGCCTGAAACAGTGAATGCAAAAAGTATTTCTCACTGGATAAAAAAATGCTGAAACAAAAGGAGAGAGGGAAGGAAAAGAGAAACAGAGAGATAGTGGAACTGGGAGAAAGAATGAGAGACCGGGAGAAAGCGAGGGAGAGAGAGAGAGAGAGAGGCAATTTTGTCTCTCTCCTCTTTAAGTGTGCAGGGTGTGGGGTGAATGTGGTCCATTTGGAAATAATTGGCTGGTAATTAGGCGGGGGTCGACAGGTCGATTTGGGAACAAATGGCTGTCTTTAGCTCAGGTGGCCCTCCACACGAGATAATGGGACCTTTGCCTCCCACCCCTCCCTCTCCACTTTCCTCTCCTCCTCACTTCTCCTTGCTTCTCCTCCCCTGTCCTCTGCCTTCCCCTTTTTTGACTTCCATATCTACTAGTTAATGTGAAAAAAAAAACCAAAACCATTCTGTCATTTTCCCGACACTATCTCATCGCCTAAAAGTAAAATGAAGACAAATTTTCCTCTATTAGTTAGACAACCATGCCATATTCAAATCCAGAGTACTGAAAGCTTTGGGGCAGAGGTAGAGTACGGAGGGATGAAAAGTCAGAGAGGATCATAGGCTGAGTTTACATGTAGTCACACATAACCAATCACACCAAAAACACAACAAATTCACAAATTAAGTGTTTGTCTTTGTGTTGTATTTGCATGTGCATATATTGAGACAATGCACAAAATCTTTCTAAAGGTACAAAACAACAATTCTACATGTCAATCTATTGAATACTCTATGTGAATATAAGAATTAGCTGTTTCTTTGTTTTCTACAATAAACTTATGACACATGAAAGCAGATGCTGTCCTCTTTCTCACTCCAGTAATATTGCTATGAATGTTTCCCTAGACAGACTCCATTTGCTCCCTGCCACTAAAGGGATGTTGTTACTTACAAGCCCCCCTTCTCTGACATTGCTTTTAACTTTATTTAACTTTACTGAAAAGGTAACAATAATAACCACATGGAAAAGAGACTTGACTGGCCTTTGCTAAATACTCTCAAAGATTCAGCTTGTTTGCACTGGAAAGATAACATGTCCCCCTGTTTTGTAGCCTAACACAATGCCAATTTGTGCGGCTAACTGGTGAAAAATATTGTGAAATTCAGCCTGGTAAAGGCTGCTTGGCCAAACTTCTCAGCAGCAGTTGTGTGTGTTTATGGAAATCATACTAAAATCATATAAATTGTGATCCGAGTTATTGTATGTTTAAAAAGCCTCATGTTTGACCTTTGATCTTTAAAGTAAGCTGCATGCTGTTCAGAGACCATCTTTCTCTTGCATAGTAATAGCAGCATCCAGAATACCGGACTGCTTAACAATGAAGTGGAAATGCCCCATTTTACGGACCCCTGAATTTTACCTAACCTTTTTTTTAATCAATAAGAACATATTGACGTCCAAGAGCTTTCGTTTACAATGGTGCTGAAACAACAAGTCCTCAAACCTGAATGAACATAGGTTGTTTGTCCTTACTCTCTTACCCCTATGGTGGCAGGCATACCGGACCTCCATCGCGGTTACAATACTCCATCATGGTTACAATAACAAATATGCAGAGTGTACTGGTGGCATACTAGGCCTTTGTCACCATGGTTACAATAATAAACTTGTGGCAAAGCTAATGGACTAGTCATGGTTTGGTTAGGTTTAGGCACAAAAACTACTTGGTTAGGTTTTGGAAAAGATGGTGGTTGGTGTTAAAATAAGGACTTCCTTCAGGGTAGCTTACAGTAACAAATACCGATGGTGGCCAACATACCGGACCCCCGTCGTCATGGTTACAATAATAAACATGCAGTTATGGTTGTGGAATGGTCATGGTTAAAAGAAACAACAATTGCCATTGTTTTCAAACGGGAAACAAACAGTGGTCTCTCATGTCAAAGTACTGTGGTTTGTTAACCCATCCAGGCAACACTTGAGCATCCAGACCCGAACCAGCAGGTTCAGAGATGATATTTCCCTGCAAACCATCAGGCTACTGACCCGCTGACGCATGCACACACACAATACACACATACTACAGTAACACGATGGCATGAACATACTCCAATGATTGGACCCTTAAGAAAAACTACTGTTTAAATGTTTACACGTGTTGTACTCTGGGCATTTATAATTACTACTTTAATACTGTTCAATCAGCCACTATGACCCTTTCTTTTTTTTTTTTACTTAAAATGTAAAATTAGTAATTACCTAAATATGTAAGTTGGCTCTTAGAACAGGAACTTCAGTACTGGTAATTTTGTTTTGCATTGTTATCAAGTATATGACAACAAACTTGAAACTTGAAACTTGAGACTTGACGTCGCCTTACTTTCTCATTAGCTTCCGTCAAAATTACTACAGCCACTAGAGGTCACCTATCAATAAAATGTAATCGTAGTTCGTAATAAGATGCTTACGCAGATTATCTATGGTATTGTTTTTTTTGGAGACAGAAAGTTTCTGCTCATTTTTACGGGTATAATAAAAGGACTGAGTAAGATAGGAATAAATAACAGCAAGTACAGTTCACAGTGAACCAAGCTGAGAAATAAAGAACTGAAATGCTTCAGTGTCATAACAGTGTCAAGTATGAAGTGGCATTTATACATGACAATATAAATAATACTGTATTTGGAGTTCCTTGAGGATGAGAAGTTATTAATGCAAATATCCAAATATACACAAACATGACAGGAAACACAGAAATACAACTAATCCAGCACTTAAATAGTGTGGTCGTGTGTCTT
The DNA here is from genome assembly GCA_016859345.1 of Istiophorus platypterus. Classification (NCBI taxonomy): domain Eukaryota; kingdom Metazoa; phylum Chordata; class Actinopteri; order Istiophoriformes; family Istiophoridae; genus Istiophorus; species Istiophorus platypterus. The sequence continues at coordinate 2,648,933 of CM029111.1, forward strand.
TCTCTCTCTTACTCTCTCTCTCTGTTTCTGTTTCTCTCTCCCTCTCCCATCCTCTCATTCAGTAGCGCCGGGGTCTTGTTTGGCTTCCTGCTGTTTGTGTCCAGACAAGGCCTTGATTTGAATACCGATTCCCCATTGATAGGCCTGCACTTCCGATCTAATTAACTTGTTTTGTCTTTGGCTAAATGGTAATGTCCGAGTGAGGGAGAGAGAGAGAAAAAAGAGGAGCGACACCAAACAGACGCGCCGTAAATAACAACAAGTAAATAAAAACAGGATGGAGGTTGAAGAAGGACATGCTAAAAAAAAAAAAAAAAAAAAACCTCATTGTGTGCACATCAAAAGAGTCAAAATTGCTTGAAGGAAGCAAGATTATCAGAAAAAAAAACCCCAAAAGAAAATATTTTTGATTCAATGCATCACTGAGAGTAAGAAAGCAAACTTACTCTAAGGCAGGGAATTTTGCACTCAGGATGTAAATGCACATTCATCGAGCCGTGTGGTGACTGGAGCGATAAAAACTGACTGCTTACTGGTTACTACAAAGTTCTTCAAAAATGTGATTCAAAATGCAAGTTAAGTATTAAGTATTTAAAAAAAAACAAAAAAAAAACTCTCAAACTGTTATGGCTAAGTTGCAAATGTGTGGCAACTTTTGACACATTAGCCCTTATTGTTGGGAAAGAAATAAAGGGGGTTTTCTCTTATAATCAACATATTTGAGACATATGTTTACTGACTTATTGGCCAAGTGTCACCAAACATATAATCAACATCTAAGTTAATTTAATTTTCAGTCAAAAACGTATAATTCCACTCAGTGCCAGAGATTTTTTATTAATTTATTTAGTTTCATTCATGTCTAACTGTTCATTTTATAGTCATTTTCTGGTGTTGTTTATGTCTGTATCACATGTTATAGAGTTACATTTTGAGCTGGAGATAACAGCAAGAAAACAAGTGTGTGTGTGCCTTCCCTACTGTGTATTGACTTCTGGTTCCCCTTGTGTGTGTCTTTTTGAGTGTGTATACGGCCCTTGTGGCTATTTAGCCTCAGCTGCTGCATAGCGGGATCACTGGCAAACAGGGTGCCAGCGTACAACACACGACGCAGAAGACACACACATACAGTGAGGAGGAGAGGCTCATCGGAGAGAGACGACAATGTGCATTGAGACGAAGATAATGACAACAAGAGAGGCTACTGACAAGAAAAGGCAGGAAGGAGGAGGGGTGGGGTACAGATGATGAAATATGACCCAAAATAAACTGCATAAACAAAAGAAAGAGAGGCTGAGATGGGCTAAAAGGAAGAGGGGGGGGGGGTGAAGGGAGGATCAAAGGGGATGTCCGCCACTGATATGGCACCTCAGATAATGTGTGGCGCAATTAGTGCGCTGTGGCGATTTCCATTAGGGCTAATCAAATATTTATACTGCCTCCTGAGCATGTCACAATGCTGCCCTGACCCTCATATCAATGTGACAAACGACTAATGAAAGAGTGGGTGTACAGACAGTGAGAGGAGGTGGAGAGATAGACTGATAGGAAGGAAAGAAAGAAAGAAAGAAAGAAAGAAAGAAAGAAAGAAAGAAAGGGGAGCTGTAGAGGTATTAGAAGCAGAGTTTGCTCTGTCTCCCTCCTCCACATTTGGTTTGCAAACGGTTCGGCCTCTGTCATCAATTACTAGACTGGTCTGGTGGCAATGAGTGGCTACGTGTGTATGTGTGCGATGAAACAAGGACGAGGCTGCCTCACCTAGAGCCATTAATCAAACTCAACTGGCTGCCGAACCCGTCCAAATTGGGCTCATCAGTCTGGGCATAAGCAGGGATCAAGGTACAAGGACGGGGGGAGGGAGGGGGAGACAGAGAGAGGAGAATAAGGATGGGGGTGTGAAAGAAATTAAAAGCTGCACCGTTTTACTTGTATACTCCCATTCTATTGATGTACTACTACTAGAATAGAGGGAGAAAGAATTGTTCCTCCATGTTAGTGATGATCTCTGCCATCGTATGATTTTCACTCTTGACTGAGACTTGCTTGCGATGTGGTGAGTGTAGCTGACTCAGATACAGTTTATGCCTCCAAGCATACAAAAAAACAATATATCAGATTACGTAGTACAACATTGTAAGTCCTGCTGCTGTGTTCAACAAGGGGACAATGGGATAACAATTCTATGTCATAGAAATGACATTTCAAACTCTGCACTGCCCATTTAAAATGATTTGAACCAATCTTGCTCTTTGGTATTATTCTACCCCCACTCCCCAGCCAAGTGCATACAACTTATATTAACATTTATGCCGGCTACTTTCCTGTGTTTTTAAATATTATGAGACCCTTAGTTTAGTTTTCACACAGTGATTTTCTGGATGTGATTTTATAGTTGGCTTTTTCACATCCACATTCCCTGCGAATTGTGTGCCTTTAATGTTGAGACATGTTGAGAAATGAGACACATTAACCATTGCTGGTCAGTGACACAATCAACTGAAGGTTAGGGGTAACAAGATGGGCGGGCCTCCAGAGGTGAGAGGTCAAGTCCTGGCTTGACAGACAGATGGAGGAGAGTGGTCAGGACTTGAAGGATGAGAAAGGAATGAAGAATGGATCTAGTTGGGTGCTGTGACAGTCTGGGATATGGATGACCCTCCTCACCAGTGTGACAGCGAAAGGGTCCCCCGTTAACGAGGGATATGACTTTTATCACTTTTTTTCAATTCAGCGGTGTTTAGGCACCTGTGTCTTACCAAGTTGGTTGACGGCATGGTAAGACACAATGGAAGGGATGAAGTAGAAGGAAAACAACCAGCTTAAAAGTAAAAGCCATTAATAATCTTAACATAGAATAACATTCCCACAGGAAACAGGCCAATAGGGCAAAATAGAGAATCAAAAATAAAAGCAGAAAATGTTTGATGATGATATATTTCAACACATACACCAAGGAAAACCATGTAGCGCAGTTAACAAAAGAACACTCGGCTGATACACAGGATCTGTGGATCTAGTTTTTTCTCAAACAACATCTGCATGTGCAAATGGAAAACATAGGAGTAACAGTCCACATTGTTATGACAAACAATTAATGACAAAACAAAAGACTGAACTACTTTATAGGCCATATGAAAAACCTGAAACTAGAACTATGGGATTTTAATATAAAATAATATTTTGGATTTCTTAAATGAACCAAAACGAAAAATGAAACAAACTGTGCCTGATATGCAACAAACCTGCTCTGCGACTAAACATTTTTTCTAAGGCATGAGGCCTTTGGGCAAGTATAGCCTGAAAAGCACGAGACAGACCTTCTAACCTAAATAACTCAGGATAATAGAAAATGTCAGGATAAGATGCTACAGCGGGCTAATCTCCGGCACAAGTGATAACATTCAGTGGGTGAAACCCCTATTGTAAGTTTTAGCATTTGGCTACAAGAGAAGACTGAAAGTAACTTGTGCGTGAATTAAAGGTGATTCACTTTCATGCACACTCAGAAACATAGTGACAGAGACACAAATATTCAGTTTTATCCCAAGGTTCTAAAATGTAAGGTAGTCACCCCTCTCAACAAACACCGCCATGAGGCAAAAAAACAACGCCATCACAACACAACCTCAAATTCAGAAAACCCATGCATGGACCTTCATCTAACCCAACCCTTCACTTTAAACACACTTCTTCAACACTTGCACATGTGGTCATAACTCACCAAAAGCTGACATATTATCTCAGGAGTCTTCTTGCTATAGCGCAGTTGAACTATAAGTTCCCGGCGACCCATAAACTCCGGTTACCAATTAACCATGTGTGTGTGTGTGTGTGACAGAGATGCAGGGAGAGCGTAGGGGGTGTCTGGCAGGCCTATCTGCGACGCTGTGATGCGCTAACGTGAAAGAATGCCAGTGTCAATGTGACAGAGATACGGGAAGTGCAGGGGCCCGATGGGCTGGGTGAAGGTCGATGTCGAGGTCAAGTCCTAAAGTGTTGGACACTCCAGTGACCGCCACATGTTTGGAGGGTGCTGAGAATCCCAACGTTGTGATTTGTCTCGAAAAGTATTTGTTGATACAATCTGATGCTAAAATAGTGGGAATGTTACTATTAAGTAAATAAGGTAGGTTTCTTCAAGACATGTGACATCTGCTGTCAGCTTAAGTGAGAGCAGCAGTTCCAGGTGAAATCCAACTTCTGTCGATACTTTCTCACATTTTTTAAAAAACCTTTTCAACACTGTCTCCTCTAGATATCCCTACTTTCATCTAATCCTGCCTGTCTCTGTCACTGATCCGTCACTGATTTTCTTCTCCTATTTTAACCTGGCAAAGTGTCTGCTCCTTCCACCACCACCTCTGCACCCTCCTAGTTACGGTGATCTCCTCTGGTGGTGGCAGAAGACTGGGCAGTTTTTATGTTTCATCAAATCAAGACATGGGTCATGTGAGACAAGTCAAAGTCAGGTCCTGAGTAAGTCCAAGTCAACTATCAAAGACGAAGGGAAAGCCTAGTTAAGTTTCAATTCATTCAAGAAAGGACCAAGTCAAGTCTCACATTACAAGAGACAAGTCCAAAAGTGAAAAATGTCCAATTTCTCCAGTCTTGATATAAATTTGTTTTGTCCGACCTGCAGCTCAACACCAAAAGGTATTCAATTCACAATTACTTTAAAAAAAGCAAAAATGTGGCCATTTTGTTCTGTTAATGACTAGAATAGTTAATGGGCATATTAATCAATTAATTTAAATATTAAATCCAGGGAGTATGTCAATGCAAAGCCTACTTGGCACTATCTTGTTTATTTTTAATTGTCCTCAAATTTAACCAGAGCCTTACATAAGGCTTGAATGTTTTTTTTTTGTTTTGTTTCTTTTAGCTTTAACTCATATTAAATCTTACAACAGTCAAGTTCAAGTAACAGGTCCTCATTTTTTTGAATTATGTCTGACTCAATTCCAAGTGTTAAGTCTCAAGGCAGGATATGACCAGAAGGGGAAGTGAGAGAGGGTGAGAGGGGTGGGTGAATGATGGGTGTAGCCATGGGACACTGGAGCTGGAACAGACCAGCATTCCTGATGAAGGGATGATACTGGCCAGGACGGAGCGATGTGAGGTGGGGGTTGGAGGAATGGGTGGCAGAGGGTGGGCACACAGTGGAGGAATGACGGGTGTGTGTGGGGGGGGAGGGGGGGTCATTAGCACTAAATCTGTTCCATATGACACAAACTCACATGGCCTCTGTCTGGACTCTCTCTTTCTGTCTGTCTGACTGTCTCCCCACCCCTCTCTCTCTCTGGGCAGGCGATGAGGGAAAGGAGGTTAGGGGCAAGGGAGGGGTAGAGGTGGATTTTTCTCAGCCACAACAGGAGCTCTGTGATGACAGGGGCCAGGCCATGTCACACACCAGGGACTCTGGTGGCTCTCCTTATCACACAGAGAGGGCTTCATTAAATACCCCTTGTCTCCCCCTCCCCATCTCCCTTTGTCTCTGTAGCTTGACAAAAGCAACACACAACTGCTGAGATCAAATAAACTCAGTTTGTGTCCAAAACACATCCAGTGTGCCTGCACAGAAACACACAAACATATCTATAGACAGAGATAAAAATAAACAAAAAATTAATCAAGTGAAAACTTTCCAATCCAAACGGCAGCTTCGTATTTAAGAGTTTTAGGTTCAGTCATTTACATGGGAAGGTGATGTTTTCATGTTTCAGTGCTCAACCTTTGCTGCATACCTTTGACCTCCAATGGAGATAGTGAGAGTTTGCCTCGTTGGTGGCCACTCTGTGTGATCCCTTTGCTTTAATATTGCAATGAATAACAAAGCTATTGTGTATTTGATAAAATGTACCTGGAAATTTAAGAACATTTTTGTTGCCAAAGATTGGAAACTCATTTACATTTTTTTGTAAATGAGTTCACACAATATATGTCATTATGTTTTGAAAATCTATGTTGGTGCATCATCTGCACAGGTACCAGCTTTTATTATTTGACATGAATACATTTCTGAACAGCATGTGTCCTGAAGGCCTTATAAGTCTAACTAGCACGGGATTGCCAGACTCATGTAAATGCCATACTTTTACCTTGTTATATGTTATATTATTTATCAAAGCTTTAACACAGTAACACAAGCAGTCTGCCACAGATTTATTATGATTATGAGATGCTGGTCAGAACATGTGTTGTGTTTCTCTGAGTCAAGCTGTGTCTGTGTATTTGTGATAGAACTCATGTTTTTAAGATCGTAAATAAAATACACACCACAAACAAGAGCTGCTGTTAAAACAGAATTTTTGGATTATTCACACAAGTGTCATTCAATGTTAATGGCTAAAGTAATAAATAATTCCGTTTTCCTATTTCTATCGCTCTCCTTTCTTCTGTCATTTCTTCTCTGTTAACCGTCTCTCTCTCCCTCTTTCTCTCTCAGCACATGGGTGAAAGGTGGGGATGACTATAATCTGACTGCTAATACCTGGGCCTGATTGTTGCAGCCACCACACAGAAACACACACTGGCCTGGATCAGCCTTGTCCCCTCATCCTGCACACCAGAGCCCTGATGACTCTCCACGATCACACACACACACTAATCACACACAATGCTCCATGCCTCTCCCTGTGAAACAAAAGCAGGCCTTGTCTGACCAGGTCCAGCACTTGTACAAGAGGCTTAGGGACATTTTTCTCATTTTTGAACAGCTAATATCTTGCAAAAGTTGTCTAATCTCTTTGCGTTTAAGTTGAGATTTGTGTTCCCGCACCCCGCAGAACCCCCACCTCTTTCACATGCCTAACACCTACCCCTACTAGGCCCTGATGCACGGTGCTTAACCAAGCCATTTTAATTAGGTTAGATCTGTGTGTGTGCGTGTGTGTGCGTGTGTGTGTCTGTGTGTGTGTGTGTGTGTGAGCGTGTGTGTGTGTGAGTGTGTGTGTGTGTGTGTGTGTGTGTGCGTGTGTGTGTGTGTGTCTGTGTGTGTGTCTGTGTGTGTGTCTGTGTGTGTGTGTGTGTGTGCGTGTGTGCCTGTTGTTGCCCCGTAGACATACAAGCTGATATAATGAAACACAGCAGGTGATGAAAAGATCAGGACTGCTTTGAAATCAACCAACTCAATTTGTATAAGGAATCAACAAATACCAGCTGGTTCCCGGACAAAAACAAACGCCAGCACCTGTCTTTTATATATATCTTCTATATTAGAAGGCTATCTATACTTTTCCAGAAAATCTTTAATTTCTCATGCTTAATTTTTACTAAATGCCATATTATATTTTATGTACTTAATATTTGATTATTATTGTCTGTTTTCTTGATATTGTATTCCTACTACTTCTACTTTGTCTTGTATGTAAAGCATCCATTGGATGTTTCTCTGTCTGGAAGAGGAAATCCTCCTCTACTGTTCCTTCTGGAGTTCCCCTTCTTTTTTGTAATGGCTAAAGCGTTCAGGGTTCTTTTGTGGAGCTTTCTCTTATCTGAATCAGGGAGGGTATAGAAGGTTTCATGTTCTACAGATTGTGAAGCTTTAAGGATTCTTTTAAATATAACTGACTTTGCTTGATTTGATTTCTTTCGATTTCTCACAAACCTATCAGTATTGCACTAAAATATAATGGCACATATACACAATACTCACATAAATACTGTGTAAATCATGAATGCAACTAAAGGTGAAGGAGAGGAAGACAGCTGCATAGTTGCACCAGTTAAGTCTCCCTTACCGCCTACGGCATCAAAGAGACCATGGACACTAAAGCCAGACAATGTAGTGGGAGCTGCAGTGCAACTACAAACTAATTCTCTCAGTGAACGGAATAAAGGCTACCAGGGTTACAGGAAGTACAACCAAGTTGGAGAGTGACAAAGGGACACAGAAAGGAAGAAAGAGAAAGGAAGAGAAAGAGAAGAAGAAGGGCTGCTTTTGAGAACTGAGAGACAGACGGGCTGTTTTCCGACAGTTTGCCATGCCAGCTCCAAGTGTGCTGATGGCTGTGATTTCTAACAGGCTTTAAAGAGGGTCATATTCTGGGCTCTGCTTCTCCCTGTCTGGCTAGGTTACTATCTATCTTCCTCTATTTGTCATTCTCAAAGCCATTCTGTCTGCAATGCTATCTCGCTGTCTGTATGTGCACAAGATTGCATGAGTGTGTATCTGCGTATCTGTGCCAGTGCTGAGAAAAGACATTCTTATAAATGTTCCGAAAGTGTTTTTTTTTTCCTTGCATGTGCACATGTGTGTGTTGCCAGTGCGAGCCATGTTCTGGTGCTAGGGCACTGTGCTCTACAAAAGCAGCTGATTAGAAACAGTAGGTGAGCTTTGCTAACAATTCCCAGTGAATATGCAAAAAGAGACAGGTGAAAGACAGAAATGGAGATGAAATAATGAGGAGCCAGAATAAAGGAATCATGGAAAAAATAGAGCAGGAATACGTAGAGATTCCAGCCAAATGAAAATGAGACAAGCTCAGCTCAGTTTTTCTCCTCAGACTTCAGCGAATTTTACTGCAGCTTTTGATCTGAGGCCTTATATGGCATCATTTCACAAAAAACCTGGACTAATACACACACGAATATGTGCACACGGACATTGATGCAAGTCAGCTTGCATTGCCTGTGTAAGAGCAAACAACCATATAAATAACACAGGCATAGGATCAGGTATGATGTTTGGGAGTCATGAAATGAGTCTGACCTGTCATTGGAGAATTGGGTTGTAACTGTATACTTCACCTCTTAAACATGCAGTTTGCTCAAGTATTACAATACATGCATAATTATATTGAATCAAAAGCAGGTGGGAGAAGGCTGAGATTACTACTTGTTTCCTTGTCTTTGCCAAAATTATACATTCTCATCTAATATTCCAGAGGGGCAGGAGGGTGACTGGATCTAGAGTCCTTTCCTGGCCCTGCTGAGAGTCTGGTCCAGAAGTCCAAGAAGTCAAACTGATTCCAGAGCAGCACTTACACTCGAAAGAGCTTAACTTCCACCCCTATTTCTAGACTCAAGCACTGTCGTTGGCAGCCATTACAACTTCTTAGACAGCTGCTGAAACACTGGACCTGAAATCAGACAAATTAAGCTCTAAAACAAAAATAGTCCTCTTTGTTTAGGGTATCGAGTTCATAACCCACCTCTTTATTACCTCTGTCTGTCGCATGTCCCCTCTGTCTTTCCCCTGTGACAGAAATTAACTTTTCTATGAGCTCTAATTCAAACAGTCATCATCCTCTCTTCATAATAAAAATATCAATTTTTCCCTCAGCTTGGGAAGTTGGCAGACTACTCCAGTAGACATTCTCTTCCTGTTGCTTCATGTTTTGGATGGGGGCAGCGTGTACCCTTGACTCACTGCCGTAGCAATTCTAAATAAAAAATGTTTGGGCTATTTTGAGGCCAGATATATTTCAGCCCTCTTTAGCTGGGTCAGACAGGTCTAGGGTCAACAATAAAAAAGGAAAGTGGGAGATAAATATGGAAGTAAGCTGGGTAAGGAATGAGTGATTCTTGAAATGAACACATATTCTTTCTCATGTAAAACCTTTTTTGTATTGCAGCAGTAAAAGTGTGAGCATGTGCTTGTGTTCGTCTGCATGTCTCAGCAGGGCTCTTGTATTCAGGTTTGCAGTGGCTCTTGCCTACAGCTGCTCGCCTCAGAGCCATAATTAAAAACTATGTTAATTGGTGTTGAGGCCAATACTGGCCACCCAGTTCATTAAGGACCTCTACACAATTTGCCTTTTGCATTCCACTGAATGGCGAAAGAACTAGCTTTATTAATCTGCTATACCTGGGGGACAAGTCCAGTGTGGAGGAAAGAGAGCCACACAAAGAAGAGAAAGAGAAAGCTCTTTCTACATCGATTAAGTTGATCCCTTCTTGATCAATATTTAAAGGCAAAGGGTTCACAGAGATAGATTGGCGCAACCTGATGAAAGATCAGAGGAGAAGAGAAGTTAATTCACTAAATTTATCAAAAGTTACACCACAGAAAATCTGAAGGCACAACAGCAGATTAAACTCTAAGCATGTTTCATGGGAAACACAGCTCTTATCTTCAAACTTTTATTATAATCTTACACTGAACAATTTGAAGTAACATGATAAAATCTCTGCCATTTCTCTCTTTTCATCTATTTTGATTTTTTAAAATTGCTTTCTCCCTCTAACATACAAACACACATACAATACTCATCATCCTCCTTCTCCTCCCCACCCATCGAAAAACACAAGCATAATAAGTTAAATCACAATAGCTTCAGCCCATTAGCATGTAAGCAAGTGCCAACAGACAGTTTCCTACCTGATTACAGTCTTTTTTATGGGCTTTTAGGTGTGATAGATAATTGGTTTAAAATGTGAACACACCAGTGTAATCAGCTACAGGAGGTATAGGGGGTATAAGTATAGGTCTGTCTATTCTACTGATAAGCACCTTGCAATGTCTGTATTAACTTCCATCTGATTGTGCTAATTGCACACAAGTGCTAAGTTACTGGCAGTCTCATTATCACCCTTTCCCCCAAATTACTAATCAAGGTCCGAGAAACAGTTGTTTTTCACAGTTTAGCTGCAGCGAGAGCGAAAACATGTGTTGCTGATAATGACATTTCTTCTGGTTGTTCTTGCCCACACCTTACTCTTTCTGGTGTATGTGTCTAAGTGTGTGTCGTAGGTCGGGTGGGGTCCCTCTCTATACAGATGTCTCTCATTGCCCGGCCTTCCAGGAACAAGCTCAAGAAAAGCATTCGTGTTTCACGGAATGCTGCTTTCTGCCAAAAAAACAGCGATGTTTAGCAAGAGTACCAGCTGAAATCCGTGATACCTGAAAGGCTTCGTCTTCAACTCCTAAATGCCAATATTCATAGGTGCTAACATTAAGACCTTGTTTTCTACATTAATTGCCTACCCTCCTAAACTCTTGGGGAACAATCTGTTTTTTCATACTTTTCTTTTGAATCAGATGCATCTGCACAGCGACGGCACTGTAAGGAACCTAAGAGGGGAATCATACCACCCTTCCGTGACAAAAATGTTGCTTTTGCTGATTAGTTAACCAGGGGCATGTAAAGGTGAACTGTACATTAAATAACACCCTTGTACGGTGCTCCCTTTGTCAGTAAATAGTCTAGACTGTGCCCCCCTTTTCCCTTATAGAGCTCACCAGCTAAGATGTTGACACAGTGAATCTCTCGCAATAACACTTTTGTTTTTGCGCCCTCTCTGGTTGTGTTTACATTCAACAAACTCACAGACAAGGAAGCTGTTCAGTGTCCAATGGCCAACGGTTCTGGTATGTGCGTACGGTGGAGGTAGGAGGAGAAGAGGGAGGATATGCAGGAGGAGGGTCATGGTACTTTCCCACTTTTTTTGACATCATGAAGGTTGGACTGGCAGGTACAGAGGAGAGAAAGAGCGAGCAAACAGGAAAAGAGCAGAAGGGAGGAGCCTCAGACTTTTTCAGGTTCCTGACATTTTGATGTGGTGGCGGTAACTCGGGTTTCAGCCACCCGTCCCAAGGTCAGACTTTGCTTTTCTTGCAGCCTTGCCTGGAAAGAACACCTGGCACGCTCAAGAGACAGGCCACTAACCATGTTTAGCATTCATTACTCATTACTGGCTAAGCAGCATTGTCCCACCATTCACATGTAAATATCCACACTGGTTGGCATTTTGCATGGAAGCCTATGATTAGGAACCTGCACCCAAGAAAATAGTGCTTCATTATGTGCAATGTAAATGTGTGATGTAAATGACACGACAAATGCAAAAGTAATTGTAAAAAGTAAAAATAAACAAGTTGACTGTATTGTTTTGTTTAATGCATCCCCCCTGCAGCCCCATCATGTTTGAATCAAAAGTAAGCTGGGTCCCTTCCTTATACACTACGCAAACACAAGCCAGCATTCCTCTGTGTCTGCCATTTTAGCTCCAGTCAAACCCCACGTCGACACAAGGGCATTAAAGCATTAGTGGCTAATGTTTTTAAAAGTGTACGGTATCTTGGAGGGATTCAAGAGGTGGGCGCTGTGTGTGTGTGTGTGTAATGGTGGATGAGATGCGTCTGCACATGGCAACCATTACACACACAGCCCCTCTAATCGCTCCCGACCTGCCTCCTCGCCTGCAGCCATCCCACCTCTGACTGGTGTGTGTGTTTGTGTGTGTGTGTGTGTGTGTGTGTGTGTGTGTGTGTGTGTGTGTTTGTGTGTGTGTGTGCAGTATATTTGTCTGTGTGTTTGTGTGTGTGTGTGTGTATGTGTGTGTCAGGGGGGCATCCCGGGTTCAGGAGGGCAGAGTGTTCACATAGATGCATATTTCGCCACGTTAACACACCTTTTACACACATACACGCATGCATAAAAACACACACACACACACACACACACACACACACACACACACACACACACACACACACACACACCTTTGTGTTTTTATCCGTGCATAAACATTTTAGACAAAAATTTCCTCAAATAAATATATGTGTAATAACCTACAGAAACATAACACAGCTCCTTCAAAGCATTTTCTACTCCAGTCAATGAAGGACTGCCTACATTCAACTAACTTTATTTGCCTGAGTTGTTAAAAAGTGGCTGCAAGCTTCTTTGGCAGACAGAGGAGGAGGGAATGAAGTGATGAATGGGGGGGGTTAAGAAGAAGCAGGGAGAAATAATGAGATATTTGGGAAAGTTTGAGAGATTTTGGTAACCGAATTCTATAACATTAACAAATAAATTTGATAAATGAATGTATAATTTAAAACTGCTTAACTGTCTCCTTTGAGAAAACTGCCAAGAATAGTTGAGATAAATATGGATGAATCAAAAAAGGAGAAAAAAATGAGTAGAAATCCGAGCCAATATTCAGTGCCAGCTTTTTATACATGAAATTTTTCAATACTCAGCGCTATGAACACATTTAAGTGGGTACCATAAAGTTATTGAGGTTCAAGAACCATCCACCCAGCCCTGTGGATGGATGGATTTAGGATTGGTTGTCTGAGTGAAGGAGCACTGAGGCTTCTGCGTACTTGAACTCTTGAGTGTGTGTGAAACTGAAACAAAAACAGATAGAAAACCAGACAGAAAGAAGCAAGGACAATGTGTCTTGGTGTATATATATATATGGGTGTGCACATGTCTGGAGTTGTGTGTGTAGGGAAATATCTAAATATTATGGAAGATTTTGTTGTATGTTTATGTATTGAATCTCTGTATATCTGTGTGTGTTTTTGGCCCTGTGTCTGTCTGCGCTTGTGTACAGGACATTGGTGGGAAGAGCAGTGCACCCTAAAGATTCTAAAAAGATGCGTCCCGTGTTGAACCTACATCTACTTGTCCCCATGAAGATATGCAAGCGCATGCACACACACACACACACACACGCTCATGCACAACAAACATACATACACTGCCCCAGGTGAGCGTGTGTGTGATCTGGAGGGGGATAACTCTGTGGCGAGACCACACAGGAGACAGCTTTCAACTGAGTAAACACCACATCAAACACACACATGGATACACACACACACACACACACACACACACACACACACACACACACACACACACACACACACACTTATATAGCACTGGTTACAGTTTGCTTGACTCCCTCCTGCGTAATTGAGAAAAGCTGCCGTCCATTAAAACTTGCTGACATCACTTAGACAGCTAAATATGCAGGGAGCTAACAAGCCAGTGGGACCTTTGATTGAGCTTCCAAACAGGTTCAAACTTTATCGCCAGCTACCCACAGGACAGGACACAGGCCTGCCACGCACTCGCAATTGAGCATCTCAAACAAACAATCCCAGACACCAGCAGTGGAGGTAAATATCTGCGGAGAGGAGAGTGATGTTTCTGACCCTCCATACATGCAACCTTGTCCATCACACTCTGCCCACTCTAAACAGCAGGCTGTATCACAAATTCAACTTTCCTGGGGTTGTGAAGTTTTACTGCAGGCATCTACGTGGACATGCTCATGCTCATGCTCATGCTTTAGTTTGAAAGTTTTATGTTTTAATTTTTTTCAAGAGTGCAGCTAGTCAACTCACAAAACGCCTGCCTGCAGTCCTCAACCCCCCCCCCCCCAATCCCCCATCTCTCGCTTGCTACGTCACCTTCACCTCAGACGAAGAAAGAGAAAGATGTAAGGTTGGCTGGAGCCTGAACAAGCCTAATTAAGTCTGGTTAACTTAGCTCTGAGACTCCTATTACACATGTGCGCACCCGGACACACTCACCCGCACACACACACAAGAAACACACACTTATACACACACTCTTACTGTGGCTCTCTCCTCTCTCTATTAACACCTGCTTCTTTTCCAATTAGCCCCCCAAATAGAGACAAATGGACCAGAGGGGTCTGATTAATTCACTTCTGTCAAGGACTCCGCTGCACAATGCTGTCAGGGCACTTGGCAGGCATGGGCTCATGCATGTGCAAACACACACTAACACTGAAACACAAATGCAAGCCACACTGAGCACATGGAATCAAAAATACAGTACTGATTATGCACAAAAGATTTAAAATGAATAATAGTCACAGAGCATTTTAATCTATTTGAATTTAAAACAAGGTATTTCTTCTATTTGATATCTAGAAGTGAATAAAGAGAGGTCAGATGTTTTGTTGGAAAATAGAGATGGGGACTTTTCCTTCTTTTCATCCTCTGGTACAGATCACAGGTCTATCTCCACCACTCCTCTTCCGGGGAAAAATTCCTCTAGTCTTTGCTCTAGTGAGTTTGTGAGTGTATACATGCATCTGTGTACACGTGTGTGTCTATACATGTGTATTTAAGCTGTGTGGATCCCATCATCAGTCTTGCTCTCTTGTCCTCCCCTGTTTGTTTAAGAAGAACTCTGTTTGCCTGGAGCTGCATGTCCTCCTCTTAAAAAACCTACACTTCAAAACCTAACCTGTTCACTTTATGCATCCCCACACACCCTTCCACATTAATCTGTGTCTCTGACTTTTCAAAGAACCAATCTCATTGATAAACACCCAAGATTTTCTAGTCAAAGGCCATCCTTGTATGTTTTTAGGATATTATTTAAGGTTTCAAGTATTTTCTGCAGCCTCTTGTTAGCATTAAACTTGCACTGACACTGGAATCAACCGCAAAGACTCTTGATATCCTGATGCCACACTGGGAGATGAGTAGGTGAAACTTAAATTTCCCAGGCTTCATCTTAACACATTTAAGAGTTGACAGGGTGGTGAAAAGTTCACTCATAAGTGTTGAATTTCATTTTTTTTTTTTTTTTTTACTAAGTTAAGCAATGACAACTCATCTGTCAGACTAGATAGATTGATAAACCTGACTTTGTGGACTCAATCCAGCACAGATAGGTTTGATAAATTGACACAGAGGAGAATATGACAATCTCACCTTTGAACTAAGAATGAGGAAGACTGATCTTTTTATGAAGATTAACGCTGTTTACTCAGTGGGTGGAGGTTTGCATTTCTCTCAGAGTGATAGAATTGTGCAATGCTTTCTGCTTTTCAAACAGGCAAGTGCCTATGTGCATGTTTTTCTCGCCTAAAAATAAAAGGCCCTTGAATGGTTTTGAAAGGATTTCTGGATTTAAAGTTCAAAGTAAAAGCGACCATCTCAGAGAAAGGACTAATCATAACTGAAAAATATTTGGTTTGTCCTCTTGCTTTAGCTTTATTTAACTTCATTGTCACACAGATGACAATTCAGTCAACCACTGTTGTCAGTGGTCTTGCAATGGTATTAGTGCCAAAGTCTGCTGACCACCAGCTTATCCAGGCACACAACAACTCAAACACAATGCTAACATTGCTCCAAATCTCTGTACAATGGTACAGGCACACATTAGTTCCACACCAAATAAATAGCTACTGCTTCAGTTCATAAACTCTGGGTTCAGAGGTCGACCTATGTCAAGTAGGACGCTGAATGAAACGCCATGGGATAAAAGAAAGACAGAGAAGGGGATTTGGACGAGGAGGTAGGTGGGGGAGCTTATAGAATACCCCGGCATCTCCGTTTCTGCAGTCCACCCGTTGAGTCTCAAATGCCACTCTACCATTGGCCCTATTGTGCGTCCGTCTCAAAGAGCTTGTCTTCAATTAGCTTGATAAGAGGAGAGAGTGCAAGGGTAGGGCAGAGTTGGAGTTGGGTGGGGGTTGCGTGTTTGTGTGTTTATTTTGGGGGGGGGGGGGTTACCTGGGCAGCCACTAATCACTTTGATGCCATTGGGCCCTTGGTAGTTCTTGTTTCTTTTGCCACCCTGCATTAATGGTTAATTTGAGTATGCGATTTACCTCGCTGCTGGGGCAAATGGAAGTTCTTGAGGCCGCCACCTTTACTTTTGTTGTTTTAATGACATCATTTGGATCATGTAGGAGAGTCCACAAGCATAAGGAAGCCTGAAAACATGGCAATGATAGTGACTGTGATGCTGGCGTTTATGTGCGTTCTCAAAAAATAATTACATAAAACAGGGTATTTGCTAAAATACATGTTCAAAAAGGTAAAGGAGGTAAAAGAGGTAAAAGAGGGCGTGAAGTTAATCTCATGTCTCATTTGTTCCTCTCTTTATATGTTGTACCTCTCTTGGACCTGAAGCAGGATTCCTCCTTGATACAACGTACTGCTTCTGTAATCAAGGCTTGGAGACAAAAGGACTTTTCCCTTTCTCCTAATTCTCTTTCCGCTTCCTATCCCCTTTTCTCTTTCCGTTTTATAAATGAATTTGCTGAATAAAAGCTAATTTTGAACATGTGATTCATCATGCCAGGGCAAAGAGTGAACGTTTACCAGCAGTATCCACCAACTGCATTTGGCAGGGGATAGAGAATGGGTAGCCAATTAACCATCTAAAATCTGCACTCTGAGATCTTTCTGATACTGACAAAGACAAAGAGAAGGCGTCAAAGAGAAACAGAGGTTTTTAGACAGTTCACAAGGCAAGAATTAAGTCAAATTCTGGCCACTACAGTGTCGTCTGTTGTCAAATATCTGATATAATCATACTAACTATATCTTTCTTGACAATACATAGAATATTTAAAGCATTATGCTATTTTACCCTGTCAAATCATTTTCAATCACAGATTCTTATGAAAACTCTTACACTTCTTAACTCTGTAACAATATGTAAAGATGCACTGCAGCTCTTTACAGCGTGAAGAGAATCCCTTATTGTGTAGCTATTCCTATAATCCTTCTAATGTTTCCTTCTAGTTGAAGTTATCGAGGCAGTTTTTATTTGTTGTCATAAAGAGTGTAGTGTTTCACATTTATTAGTTTTAGTTATTGAGTCAGTGCAGGCACTCTGAAGACCTTTCATACCATTACTGCCATTAAGGGTTCCACAGATAAACAGGACTAACACATTAGACCTCTATAAAATCTGTCTTGATTCTTCTGAAAAAGTCTCAAATCTAACTCGTGGGTTCAGTCAGACAAAAAAATTTCACTTTACTTGTCTTCAGCTTTTCAGGGCCTATGGTCTTCACTTGTTGATGGAATAAGCTGTTGTGACAGTCCACCAACACTGTCTGCCAGTATCTTGTCAATGTGTTATCAGCATGAGGCCCAATTTGGCAAGGCCACAGACTGTCACAGCTGTAACCTTTCTCACTCACACACACTCACACACACTCACACACACACACACACACACGCACACACACACACACACACACACACACACACACACACACACACACACACACACACACACTCGCACACACAGCCCGGCAGACTCCCAACCATTCCGGTATGCAAGCAAAGCCCATGACCACAACACATCACAATCTTCACCCTCCACAAGTGCAGCTCTCATTATCCAATGTCTGAACATCAAAGTAAAAGACAAATGTTTATTTTATTGAATCAAAATGTCAGAACATTTATTTAGAACTAAAAAAGGAGTATCCCTTAACTTTGGCTGTACAAACAGAAATGCACAGTCATCTAACCAGTGCTCTCATCTGTTACTTGCACACAATCCAATGTAGTACAGAGCTAACAGACAGAGAAAGTGTTATGTACTACACACTAACAAACGGAAAGCAATTAGCTTAGCTGTTTGCTAATACAGGTACGGAATGTGCTAAGCTAGGGAGTGCGGGTGTGTCTTGGTGTGTGTGTGTGTGTGTGTGTGTGTTAAATGCCAGAGCTGGGATCTACAAGCATTATGTGCGTCCTGCCTAATCACTGTCATATGGAAGGGATTGAAGTGACTACTGCCACGCAATGGACCAGACCACACCAGCAATCTGTCACCAACCAGGTCTGCCGTCTGAGTTTGCCTATGTTTGCGTGTGTATGAAACATTTGTATTACATGTCAAGCATAAAGCAGACATTTTCATGCAGACTGAACGACATTGAGTGAACAGGTAGAGGTTTAGTGACTTGCTCAAGGACACTTAACATGTGGCTTTTGATAGGAATGGGTATAAATAAATGTAATCTTCCAGTTATGTGACCATCGCTGTGACCTGCATTTGAGGACAACCCTGTGTGTGTGTGTATATATTTGTATGCAAGTGCATGCCAGGGTAACCAAAATATCTCCCGTATACAAGATTAAGAAACACTTCAGTTTGTCTGTATACATGTGAAAAGCTCAGTTCGTCTTTCTGTGACATACAGAGTGAAATATTGCCCAAACAATGAAAGGATACAAGTGGAGTGTGTGAGCATGGCATGGCTAGTAGAGGTCCATCTGCAAGTGCTTATCATGACAGATCCAGCACTCTAACTGCACAGCAAGCTGCTCGAGAGGGACGGAGATAGAGGGATGGTGAGAAGACTGAGGTCATGAGAAATGAGACAGATGACGGGGGGACAGCGTAGCCCAGGGAAAAGTGGCTGGGCATAATAAACCCCTCTCTGAATAAAGAACATATTAGAAGTCTATATCAATCAAATGTAAAAATTATTTAATCATAATAATGGATGGCAGAGTGGATGGCAATTTACGGATTGATGATTATTTAGTTAGATGAAAGGTTCTCTAAGAGTATTTACAAAGTGTATCTTGGTGAGTCTTGATGGTAATTTGATGCTTGAATCAGAGTATTTCCACTTCCGGTAGTCCTCCTTTCTTATTTAATTCTGCCTTTTTCAACTTATTGTGTACTGTACTGTGTTGCATTGTATTGTTCGGTAGTCTAGGCTGAGCTGAGTCGCCGTTGTGCCGACATGTCCCCACAACGGCGTTTGTCACCTCTGACCCTACCCACCAGAACATGGAGTCCTTTTGTCCCCGCAACACACCAACTAGCTGCCTAAGTGTCCAAGTACCTTTGGCCAAATCCCATTTCCTTTACTGAAAACAAGCCATCACCCCCTCCTACAGCCGCTACCGACCCAGCATCCAGCAGAACATGAGGCCCAGCACCAGCCACCAAACTGCCCACCCTTTATTATGCCTTCTTCCTGCTGTACTTTTCTCCTGACCCCCTGTTCTTGTCCTCCCCCTGCCAACCCCGCCTCTTCCTCTTCTGCACCCCACCCCCCTTCACCAATCCCTGTTTCGTGCTAATTAAATTAATCCTGTAAGCAGGTGTAAGCCCCGTCATTAAAAGGAGCCAAGTCACAGTAAATGGGGGGTGAAGCAAAGGAGGGGTGCATTGTGAAAGCGAGGACAGAGTGGGCATAAACAACCAAAGTGGAAATTGGTGGCAAAGCGGAAAAATCCTGTTTTATTATACAAGGGGGGGGGGCAAGATAGTCCAAGTGAGCAGAAAAAAAAAACCTTTTTGTTTTTGCTTTTCGTAAGGAGAGGAGTGGTGAAGTGAAGGGACATTTAGTGAATGTTATATCGATATCTCTCCCACTCTCACCATCTTTTTCTCTCGCTTTCTCTCCTCTCTCTTTTTGTTTCTCTTCCTGGAGATAGCTCCAATGGGGGTAGACTGAAAGAGAAAGGGAGAAAGGGGTGAAAAATGGGGACGCAGGGCTTGTTTTTCCTCCCTGGGCCAAACAGAGCAGCACTATGGGCCTCAGTCCGCACAAGTTCTTTTTATTTGCCAACCGTTCTTTCTCTGTCTCTGTCTATCCCTTTTCGTTGGACCAGGGGGGTCTGAATTGAATCTCTTTGAAGGGGGTGTGGGGCATCCAAGTGTTGTGAAGCAGTGGGTCTTAGCAACTGGTGATGCCCCCTGGACTGCTCTTAGAGAGATGCTGCTGTACTATGCCAAGACCGCATGCCAGGAGCTTCCAAGTGGTTTCTTCCGCTGTGGCTCCTCTGTCTGTCCTCCAATGGGGCAGCAGTTTACCATGCTGCTCGCAGCCCTGGAGAAAGTAGACTGAGGAGGCTGCTATTCTTCTCCAGTGGCCTCAATCCCCCGGCAGCAGTCAATCAATCCCACTCTCCCGTCCACCCTCCGTCTGTCAGCTTCTATCGGCACCTCAATCTGCCTTCCAGTGCACATCCTCTGGCAAAGTAGAGGTCGCAATTCAGACGCTCACTTTCTCTCACTCTCTCTTTTCCCCTCCTAATTCCTTTTTAACTCAGTGAGCGGGTGTCAGGGATACAGCTCAGTGCATTCCTGCCTGGCTTGTAGCGCAACAAGCTATTGAGCAGGAGATAAGCCTCTCTTTTAGGAGGGGTTGAGGAGAATTGAATTCAGGCCCTGAGTGACAGGAGGAGGAAGATTTAGCCCCGTCGGTGGACAATGCCGCCTTTTCGGGGACTTTAATCTCCCCAGGACAATAGGCCTGGTTTTCCTGCTACCACCAACTCCACCACCACCACCACCCCCATCCCCCTGTGCTTTTCCCACGATGGTCACTGATTAGCACCACGGGCCGATTGGACATAAGCCATTATCTCTATCTTGTTGGGTTTTTTTTTTTTTTTTGTCAAGGGGACTCATCTGTGTTTTTTTTTCAGGACAGGAATAAGGGGCAAGGTAAATAGTCTGTAAGGCGTTGAAGAGAAATGAGGAGACAGACAAGGGAAGAGAAAGTGAAAAGAGAATGTTGTAAAAGGTGGCGTGAGTGCCAAGTTCACTGAATCTGCCCAGGACAGAGGGTAATTCCACTCAGCTGGGGAGACACTCACACAAAAACACGCATGTACGCACATTCATTACTATGATAAGTGCAACCCAGAGGAAAAGAGGAAGGGCTAGAAAAAAGACCATCATCTTTAGGACAGACAAGTTTTTCCAGGATTTGGAGGTGGGCGGGGTTTGCAGAGGACAAACTGCACAAACGATTTATTTTCAATAAATCTTACTTTCATGAAGGGTATAATCAGTTTTGCTGAAACAGTTTTAAGGAGGTATTGATTTTGAAGGCTGTAGTTTGCAGTGTTGTTTAATAATCTTATTCACCAGCCTCATTTTAGAGACACAACAAAGAAGCTAATGACAGGACACAGCTTTGAAACAAGTGCAACAATCAGACAGATTTCAAAGTTCTGCTCAATCCAGTTGCCCAAACCAAAGGTGATTTTAAAACTATCACACATATCTTAATTTACAAGTGTCTATTGTTCTTCCACTTGCTAGTGTATGTTTGATCTACCGCAAGAGGACGGACTTTTTAAACTTGTATAATCGCCTGTGGACTTGTCCTATAGTGTAATAACATCACATCCTCATGTCTGGAAAAAAACAACAGTGAGTAAATGGTCGAGCCTATTAGAATTACTAAACAAACTACTTGTCTTGGCTTATTCCTCACTTGAAAACAGTTGGGATGATCTGTGAATCTATGTCCATAAGGAGAATGAAAATATGGAAATCTGTAGCTATACAAATAGCCATTATTTTCATTATTGATTGATCAGGGAATGATTTTTTTTTTTGATTAATCAATTATTCATCCAGTCTACAAAAGCTAAGAAAATAGTGAAACAAATGTGCATCACAATTTCTCAGAATGTTGCTTCTTTTATTTGTTTGCTCTTCAGATGAACACCTCTTCATGGCAGAATGGTCTGATTTTATGAATACATCACAGATGCCGAAGTTGTTACAAAGTCAATCAGAAATGGCGGGTGTCATAATTGTTATGTAGTGCAATTAAACATTATAATATCAGATCCCACTATCTTGGCTCTGGTGACAGAAAATCTCTTGTGTGTGCACTCTGCTGTGAAAAGTTTCAGCCTCATTCCATTTCTCCTATACTTGCATTCACAGCTGTGCAAAAACACTCATGCGTGCTTGCACACACACACACACACACACACACACACACACACACACTTCCTAAAAAAATACAGCCTGCACTCAAATTACATTAAATCTCTGAATTATGGGTTACCAATTTCTAGTCAATGTACTATGCGCCCTCTTTTCTGCTAAGCTGGATGTCTTGAGCGGCGTGTGTTTCCATGTCCAAACCACACCACGGGACGCTCCTAACCCAGCGGGACGATCTGAAAAAATAAATACTGCCATAATTACAGAAGAGAGAGACATGGGCCATGTCTGACATGACAAACCCCAGATGGATATCTCAGGCTGACCCTGTGTGTGTTTGTGTATGTGTGTGAGTCTGTGTGTGGTGGGCATGTTTGTGTATATGTTTGTACCCCTTTTGTGTGAGATCTTGTGTGTGCTTGAATGGAAATATGACCTGTGTTCCACGTCTGCATGGGCCCCTGCTCTGCTGAGAGTTTTGCGGGGGACCATGATGGAGAAAATAAGAACGAGAGTCAATGAAAGAATACATTGGTATAAAAGGAATCAAAGAAAGAAAAGGACGGGATCAGGTAAAAAGCCAAAGTGGGACAGACTGACTGAAATACAAAGGGACAGAAATGGAGGACAAGAGAAGAAGAGACAGAAAGCACAGGGGGAAATCTCTGGATGTGATTTAGGGAAGCTTAGAGTAAATATTTATTTCTCATCGCTGTGCCTGTCAGTGGTAACGTGATGGCCTCACCGCTTGATGTCTTCCAACACACACTGCTGCTATTCAAAGATGCCTGTCCCCCCTCGTGTTTATGGTGGCATGACTTGCATACGGCAGACTGCTACACAATACAAACGCAAAATGAGATACTTACACTGTGGGCGTGTAAAGGCACAGTCAAAGCCACACACATTTACACACACATACAAGGACACACAAACGGACAAACACGTGTCTCATAAATGCATTCCTTTGTTGTAGGGAAAGATTACCAGCTCAGCTTATCCCCGGTTGTTTAGCAGTATTTCCCTTTATGTGTGAACGTGTGTGTTTGTGTGTGCATGCATGGGAAAGAAAGAGAGAGAGTGTGTTTTGTATCCATTAATGCCTGTTTTTGTAGCTGCACAATATGCTGCATTCAAGATATATCTCTCCAACTGCAACTTTGTGCTGGGTTTTTTTTTTGCTAGGAAAGTGGATTTGGAGAGGACAGTGAAAGAAGAAAAATGTGACATGGAAGTAAAAAAAGAAAAAAAAAATGATTGCAAAGCACAGGTGCACTTTAAAACAAAGTAGAGAAAGTTCTGTCATTGTGTAAGAGAAAAATAACAAAAATAAATCTTTTTTGGTAAATTCTGTCAGATAAATCTCAGTCACCAGTCTAATCTTTCCACTTCTGTTGTTGTTCAAAGTACTATCTCAGGGTTTCTCACTCTTTCACAGTTGTTAAATTGTGTCCGGGAAGTCTGCAAGGATTTTAGTCTCAGGAGGCCATTTTCCCAGAGAAAGCCAGATCTTTGGCTCATCTCTGGTGCAACACTTTGTGACTGGACGGGCTAGTCTGTGAGTCTGTCAGCCTGCGGGCTCTCCGTCCCTCTGCACACCCCCTTCTGGTCATCCATCTCCCCTCAAGCCCTCCGGTTTTCTTTTTCCCTCCCATCTTCTGAAATAGTCTTCCTAACGAGTGTTGGCCCATCCCTGTTCCCAGCTATAAAAACAGGCCCCGGTGGCCGAAGATGCTTAGAGAATGTGGTTATTATTGCACATACACACACATATGCTGGGGCCCCTCTCCAGTAGTTTGGTAAATGATGCCCCAAACTTAGCTCGGAGCCGGAATGAGTCCAAGGTTTCTTCTCATCATCATCATCATCATCATTCCTCGGCCCATGACTCAGCCCGAGTCACATTATTTGTTCCAGAGAAAACATATTTTTTTTTCTGTCAAGCCTCTCTCTCTCTCTCTTTCTCTCTCTCCCTCAGTTTTCTCTCTTGCTAACTTGTGCTATTATTTTTTCTTTTCATATCTTCCTACCTCTTTATCTCCCTTGCTCCCACTGTAAATTGTCTTATTTTCCCCACTTCTCCATATTTTTGTCTCTTTTCTTACCAAATACATACTTTCTGCCCATTTTTTCCACTGGCAAACTGTTCTTTAAGGAGCCGGCCAGAGTAATTCAAACAACATGGCTCTAATTTGCTGTGACATGTTTCATTTCTGACCTCACTTCAGATAACCATCTTACTCTCTCCATTTCTTTCTGTCTCTCCCTCTCTCTCTCATTCAGGGATGTGCTTTGGATGCGCCCAGCCTTTTTGGTGAGGATACCTCTAACCATCAGCTCACGCTAAGGTTTTGCGGGTACTCTGTAAGACCAAAATGTTTACTTATACTTTGTATATTATTTAAACAAATGCAATTCTCAGGAGCCAAAATCTGCTGGATGCACTATGAGCCATCCATCAATTTCTTATCTTGATCAGAGAGGTTTTGAGTAATCATGTTTGGAGCATCACTGTCTTTATAAATTCAGAGTGGGCGACTACTATACAGAGGAAAGGATATACCACAAGGCATGCTGTTTTGCAGGCGGACTCAACAATGAAATTTGACATTATTGGCAAATATAGGATGGGGAGGTGGTTGAGGGGGGATGACAGGAAATGACTGAACAGTTCAATTTGGGTGCTGGGATAAGTCGGAGTGAAAAAACTTGACAGGCACAGCACACACTGCTGCCAACCCCGAAAGCCACAAATATGAGCGTGTTCCCTGAGAAGTCGGCCATGTGAAAACAAAAGTGCCTGGCAGTGGGCAGCTAAGAGAGGCTGAAGGAGGAGAGGGAGAGAACTGTGGAAGTTTAATTTGGGTGAGAGGTCAACACGAAGCCAAAGCCAGAGGACACTCACTGAAGATGACATGTCTTTCTGCTGCCCTTCACCAGTGCACACATATATAAAACATGCTGATGCTGTCTATCACTCCCTCCAACACATGCATACACCCCTTTAAGGCGTTCATCCGTTTGAAGCCCCGGGGGAGGAGCCGAAAAAGGGCAGGCCAGTTTGTACACACTGTGGAAAGGTCAAAAGAACAGTAACACCCACCATCATCACAACCACAGAGAGGAAAAACATCTATATTAAAACATTCCTGTTTCAAAAAAAAGGACTGTTTAATGACAAATGAAATGTTGATTGAATGATGTTTTCCTCTCAATTGTCTATTAGAAAAAAGGAATAGAAAAAGGCACTGGTGATGTGTGAGTTGTGAATAGCCGGTTTAACAATACACTGTAAAAATTATTATGCTCTGGCCTGTGGATATTGCTTTTTGGAGTTCTCCAAGCTGGCCAATTTTTACAACTGAGCTTTGGAAGGGAACAATTCATGAATTTACAGCCATCACTACACAGATCATAAACATGTCAACTGTCGTGTGTGCGACACAGCCATTGTAGATGAGGCTGTTGACGGATGTCACACAAAGGTTCCATCTCGGACACTGATTTGGATCCTGTTCATCTCTAACAGAAGACGTTCTATACCAGTATGGAAATACCATACAGTAGGCATCACTGTGTTGAAATGTAGCATCAGGGTGGCCGTCTGGCTGAGGAAAGTATTCCACAACATAAAAGTCACCTTTGATTCCTATGAGAACCAGACCCCATCAACAGCAATGCATCCTGTTGAGCTAAACCTCTATCTGCTTATTCTTTGTCAGCATCTCACTGTAGGTCACTCTGAATAAAAGTGTCAGCTAAATGGATAAAATGCGCGTGAAATAACATCTGCTGCGCATGGTAAGCCTTTTGTCATTTGACACAGATTTTTCCTTACAATGTCTAGCAAAAGCCCAGGCTGAGGATTTTTCCGCAGCATGTAATCTACCCAGCAGAGATGTACATCCAAGCCCCTTCTGACTAATTTAAAAACAGTGTGATTCCCATTCAGTAACAATTCTTAAGACAGATGCTCAGTATCTATCACACACCCTGCATTCCCTATGGAAATCTATGAGCGTTGCAAACAGTTAGCAACCCTAAAAACAAGACCTCCCCCCGTGGAACCTGCATGCTGAGCCAATGCAAAGCTGCTGAGCTGTACCAGCTAATGCCTTTTGCTGCCTCAACAGCTGCAATACCCTGCCTTGTCCCTTCATGTGCACCAACAAGTGATGTGTGTGTAAATGTGTGTTTTTCTGAGGGAGGAGGCGCTTTGTGCATGTGCACACTTACCGTATATGTGTGTACGCATGCAACCATTTGCATAGTGTAGACCATAAGAAAGACTTCATTCACAGCTGCTGTGAAGTTAGCCAGAGGCTCACCTCAAGATGTTCACACGCCAGACCTGCCAATTGTAAACAGACTCAACTCTGTCTCTCTGCGTTTACTACCCTCCCTTTGGTTTTTTTGATGGGGTGCCTCAGAGTTAGCTCAAGAAAACCTGCAGATCTGGGGAGTTTCAGAGAGTTTTAAGTGATTTTTTTTGAAAAATTTGGCAAAATGAAATGTGAGTCTGTGTTTTCATCAAGTACCTTTATGCAAATATATTTAGGAGGAGAGGTTTCAGGGTTAAATTTGCATCAGTATATCTGATAGATGACAGCCTTTAATTATTGCTCCCCACCTAAAATGAAATTTTTGTTTAGTTTTGTTTTTTGTGCACCCGAGGAGAGAGAGGTGGCATGCGTGCATCTTGTGGCAAAATTGTTAATGTGCCTGCCTCCTGAATGCTGCCTCCACGGTTTGATTCCCAACTGGGAGACTGTCATTGCATGTCCTAACCCTCTTTCTGTCCTTGTTTCCTGTCTCTTTTGATTGGAGTCAAATAAAAGCGAAAAGCAGTAAAGAGAATATTAAGATATAAACAAAGAGAGAGGAGGTATGCAATAAGGGT
This sequence comes from Istiophorus platypterus, assembly GCA_016859345.1. Lineage (NCBI taxonomy): Eukaryota > Metazoa > Chordata > Actinopteri > Istiophoriformes > Istiophoridae > Istiophorus > Istiophorus platypterus. The sequence continues at coordinate 2,676,017 of CM029111.1, forward strand.
CACTATCTTGAATTGAACTGGGGACGTGTTGGTTGCTCTCAGCCCCACTTTTTCATTTTTTATTTTTTGGGGCCCACTGTATAAGGGGCACATTTGGAAAATCAGTTTAGGTCTTTTTTTTGCTAGCATTCCTGCACATAAAAACAGGTGGCTGTAACCATACCTAGTGCCACAAGTTGACTAGTGTAGTATGTTTTCAATAGACTTATCTTTTTTTATCAGCATTATATGTTGCTTAAACTGCACTCGAATTTGAAAGGCTACCGCTGTTTTTTGGGGGTTTTTTTTTAGATACTATCAAATAATTTTTTCCACTTCATGACACTTTTCTGAACCCTAGCATTGAACCAGTGACCCCCCAGTGGCCAGCACTTCCTCTGATTGTAGAAAACCAGCAGAGTCAATTTGATTAGCAACAACTCTTTCTTCCAATACCGCCTAAGGTAATGAGGTATGTCTGGAAGTGGGGGGAAAAGGGGAAGATGAGGTGGGGGTATTAGGGTTGAGGAAGGGGGGGCTGAACTGGGCATCTGGGGGGGCAAGGGACCTTTTAAACTTCAAAGGCTTCAGAATGGACACAAAACACACGTTACAAAGAGGGGGAGAAGGAGGGACCACACAAATCTAATTTTCCTAAAAAGGGGAAATGCAGACAATGAGAAGTTGGAGGTAAACTACTTTTGACCCCACTTTTACCTGGTTACCCCCGCCTATCTGTTCCTCATCCCTTCCTCCCTCCCTCCTTACCAGATCTGATTAAGCAGCAGTGGAAGGGAGCCTTCACTTGTTAAGGAACCCTGTCATGACAAAGAGAAACACAAAGCATGACCTGCCTTCAATTGGAAACGGATCCAGGGTGGAGGGGCAAATAGGGAGGCAGCCAGAGGAAGAGAAAGAGGGACAGAAGATGGAGATAATTGAATCAAGGCTGTGGGGGAAGAAGATAAATCTTATTATTGATACTTCAGTTGAGCGGAGAGAGAGAGAGAGAGAGAGAGAGAGATCAGTCTCACTTCATTTAGACAGCTAAAATACATAGCTGACTGCTGAAGTTCAGAAAGTGCACACATGGAGCAGAGTGTGAGTGTAAATGTATGCATATACTGTATATGTGTGTGTGTGTTTCTCTGTTTTCATATGCACATATACAGAAGCTTGTGGTTCCTTTACTCAAACACAGTTGTTTGTAGTGTATAAATTGTAGATTAACACAGTCTTCAGTCCAGGCAGCTATTAGTTCAACTGAAAAACTCACACAACACATTTTATATTTTAAAATATAACACAATTTACTTCTTACATCTCCTATGATGCGTCTAAGGATTTCCAATCAAAGACAATGGAAAACAAAAGGGGAAAGCAAATTGATTTGCCTGAAACAATGTATCCTCTCCAGAACAAATACAGAACAGTTGTGTCATATTCCAGGTTTCCAACTGGCTAATTTGTTGAAGTCTCATATTTTTATTTTAATGTTCGTCTCAACAGAAATGCCAGCTAAAACAAGTGCTGCTTTGGTAACTCTGTTCATATACCGCTGGTGACTGAGTTGTTGCAATACTTTCCCTCACTCATCAGCCGAACTGCTGCTGATCTTTTTCACCCTGGTCTCAGAAAATAACCTACAAATTTACAGTCCATGTATTTATAAGTGTGTGTGTGTGTGTGTAGGTTTGTATATAATGTAAGTCTATATGTGGGACCTAGCATTCAACTTATGGCAGTGCTAAGGACACAATTTACAAATCTACAAATAATCCCTGTGACAGTTTATACTCAGCCATGGACACTTTTGCCACAATTATAAGCTCATACCCTTTGAGCAAACACAAACACACAGACGCGCACACACACACACACACACACACACACACACACACACACACACACACACACCAGTAATCTGACTGTAACACTCCTTGGCAGGAAGTTGGGAAAACTAATGTGAGCTTCTCTGTATAAAAGCTGCACATGAAGTGTCAGAGGTAGGGCCAAAGGAACAGTGGACTTGATCATCAGAAAGACCAACTGAGTCCATGCTGTTGTTGCAGTGCAACCTCTTTCTTCCTAAATGTCCAGCTTCTTGATCCATGATGCAACTGACTTGTGTCTGTGCACAAAATAAAGAAAAATTAAATGTTACCAGATAAGTGTCACCTCTTAATTTTTCTCTGAGGAAGCATGACCTTTGTTATAAAATCAAACTCTGTTTTTAATAATATACACTAAAGTTTAATTGTTAAAATCTTAATTTGCTTGATATTTCTTTACAGAGAAATTAGTCTAAGTTTTGTGTACACAGTAAGACAGGAAGTCATTTTCACTAGCACATGGCCTTGGAACAGTGTGTGCCAGAGTTGTAATGAGTCCTAAAGGTGGGGGTGAATGATCGTAGTCAATAATGGATGAAGAGGACAGCGAGGATGACTAGCTACATTGAAACTCAAGAGGCTGATGAACCAGGGAAACCGTCTTGCTCACTTCTACTCTTCTGTGTTTCTTTCTCTCTCCCCCAGTTTTTATTTCTCACATGCATACATGCACTACACAGCTGGCATGTACATAAATGAGCAAACACAGCATATATGCATTCAAACATGCACACACGGACACACAAACACATACAGAAAGAGGGAGAGAGCCAGCTGCCATTTGAGACAGTCTGATGTGTAAATAAACACCTAAGAGCTTTCCAGCCAAACAAAACCAATTTTCGAAGCTCTACAAACACTGCTGGACCACTTGTGACACTGGTCTTTCTTTTTCTTTTTTTTTTTTTAGAGGAACTGCTCAATTAATATGTCACCACAAGTCTTGACCACGAGACCCTGCTAAAATAAGCAGCCCTCGCCTCTGGAGAGAGATGAGAGACGGACATAAATTGCCCTCTTTAGAGTAAAAGAGTCATCCAAAAAACCAATAAGCTGTGGGCGAGCACCTGCGGCACTGAAAATAAATAAGTTGTCTTTTTTTGTTCCAACCCAGCTTACACCCTCATCACCTCATGAGCAACCTGTGAAAATCTCTCCATCGCTGCAGGCACAGAAATCACTTATTAACAATTTCACATTTCTGACCTCCATCTATCTACAGCATGCAAACACACTGATGACTTCTGACCAAATTGTTTCTATGTACCATCATTAAGAATTGAATTCCATACAAAAAATGTCCTAATTCATGGCTCCTGTCAACAGTTTAATTTAATTGCTTATTATCTCAGATTATTTGAATCTTTGAGCCTTAGTGAGCAAAAACCAAAAAATGTTGGTTGATGTCTTTCAATATTCTTTTTTTGCATCCTAATTAATGTTACGAGGACTGAACAAGTACTGAACTTGAAAATTCAGTTTTAATCAATCAACCAACAAACCCGTTATAAGTGACATTACATCTATTCAACCATGTTCATATCATTTTTCTAGACCAGGATTGCTCGCAAAATGGCGTAAACCATGTTGCATCTGTGCACCTGTTGCTGTGTTCAGGCAAACAATTAGCAAAAACTTTAAACGGCTCTGAAATACTTATGGCCAATTTGTTTAGTTTATTTATGAAATAGCAACATATCTGTACAGCAAACTTTGTCTGTTGTTTCCAAAAGCAAAATAATGAAGGAAATTACTTTAAAAATTACTTTAAAAATTAGAGTAAAATGAACAGAGATGGAAAAAATTAATTGACTCACAAACTGACTCACAAGTTAAGTAAAAGACATCACCAGTGTCAAGACTACCTGTTTATCAATAGATTTTATTTGCCAACAATTGTCCTCGCACACTATGTGGCTGCAGCTGAAGAGAGAGGAGAGGGGCAGCTTTAAAGAAAAGCGCTTGCCACCGTGTTGGCTCGCTGCTACACATTGCTGCATTGTCCCCCGCTACACCTGACACTGCCCCTCCCACCTGCTGTGTGTGTTTTTCTTGTGTTTGTGATCTGATCTTGAACAAGCGAAAGAAGTGATCAAAGTGTCAACCAGAACCCCAATACTGAAAACCTCCAGTGACCCCTACTCGGAAACACTAGATACACAGGTATGTAATTCAGATCCCCACCTAGAGAACAACGAGGCTTTGATGTTAGTTTAATGGTAGTTTAGAATTTTAGTCAGACTATACTAACTACTGTTCCAGCACTGCTACTTCTTCTGAAACTGAAATTCCAATCCCTTGTAAACACAGTCAGACGGAAAGTTGTGAAGAAATGTGGATATTTCTGTGGTTGCACATCAAATTATATTTTGTGAATGAGTTTTCAAATCTGTTTAAAAATTTGAAAATCACTGATACAAAAGTGTGATGTGATCTTTGTAAAATTTTAAAATATGAAATCTATTCTCTATTGCTGTTCTTTGAATAAAAATACAGTTGCTAGAAGTAGTGCTTTAAAAGAAAAAACAGGTTTTGATTGCTTATGTCCAAATGACAGAACAGAGAGAGAAAGGTTTAGAAGATAGACTGAGTTCATTTATCGCTTCTCCTCTCTGATATTGATTTCCAAGGTGCAGTTGCAGGTGAAAGACACCAGGTTAGAGTGTGAGGACCCCTATCGTAAATATGTTTGATGTGTTTCTGTGTGTACAAGTATGTGTATGTTTGTTTGTGTTTGTGTGTGTGTGTGTGTGTGTGTGTGTGTGTGTGTGTGTGTGTGTGTGTGTCTTGGCAGACCCAGATGGCAGGCGGGCAATGGGGAAGGTGGGCCAAGTGAACAGGAAGCAGTAATGGATAGTTCTGGTTACGAGGATCAGACGGCAGGACAAACTGCGCTCAAAGCGCCGCCGCTACCTACTCAAGGTGTGGGTTACACTCCTGGACACAAGGGATACACACACTCAGACACACAAAAATTCTGGTATGTATGATCTCCAAAGGCAATGGTGGTGGAGTGTGTGTGTGAGCGCGTGTGCACACGTGTGTCTATTAGTACCCTAATTAACATGCAAAGGCAAATGTGCACACACATGCGCGTCTTTGGTCACACACGACTCTAACGCACCTCAGCCCACACTGTGTCAACCAAGCAGATCCACTTAAAAGGGCTCGTATCAATTGTCAACAGCCATGTTTAGTTGTTTAGGCTCCTTCTCTCCACTGATGAGGACCAGACCATGGAAAACACAGTCACCCATTAGCCACATGTTGCTTCTAATACTGACCCAATAGAATGCCATTCCCACTGCCACGGAGAGTTCATCCAGCCTACCACACAGAGAGAGGATAGGTGGGGAGAGAAAACAAAAACTTTAAGAAGCAAAGGAGGGATATGGTGATGGATGAAGAAGGAGAGCAAGAGAGAGAGAAGGAAGCAGTTGCAAATAAAGATGTAGCAGTGTCAAAGAAAGAGGGAAGCATGTGGGCCTGCTGCTAATTTCCCGCCCTGAGTGCAGTAATCTGAGGGGAAGATTAAGGTGAAGGAGTTATTCTTGACTATTTTATTAAGAGGTGCTTTAGGCGCTGGAAGAAAGGGCTTTAGCGCTCCTCCAGCAGCGTGCCATACAATACAAGACAAACATTTGCTGTTATTTCACCAGAGTACTCTCAGATGTGCTGGGTCGGGGCCTTGCCTTTTGCCGCAGAGGAACTTGGCATCAAAGTTCCCTGCAGTCCTCTGAAAACAAAAATCTGCCCCTCTTTACTGTGGGTCCTGCCCTGAGACTGTGTCCGGCTGATAAATAGCGAGGTGTCAAAAGAAAGGATGGCAAATCTTAAACCTAGTTTTAATTAAAATGGTAGAGAGCAGTGCAGATGAAAAGCGGGAGATGCATAAATCTGTTACTTCCAATAAAGACAATGCTGTCAGAGGCAAAGTGTAAAGCTGGGAATCGAAATACTGGCATTTATGTTTTAATGTAATTTTATCATCATAATCTTCATTCAGTTTTTATAATAATATGATATTCTCTCTTGACCTCACAATTAAAGATAATGTCTTATTGTGTAAAAATGTATTAGCAATTTCTCGTTACGGACATATTTTAAAAATAACAAACTGTATGTTACTGAAGGTTTTATTTCTTAACCCAGTCTCAGAAAAGTTTGTTTTTTTTATTTAAGACATTATAAAAAGGACATTAGAGTGTAAAGAAAGACTTTTAAAATGGAACCAATGCCAGCAAAAGGACAGCAACAGCTTCACCCACCTGCCTCTTTTGTTTGCTTTGCTATTGCTTCACTGTGCCATTCTTAAACACTGACTGCTCTTCAGTGCTGTTGAAAAACAAGATGCCTCTGTCAATGCCTGTTTGTGTGTGTGTGTGTGTGTGTGCGTGTGTGTGCATGTATGTGTGTGTGTGTGTGGTCATCTAAGTGAGCTCTTGGCACATTCAGGAAAATGAATATATACAGATTCACAAGGCCAACGTGGCTCTAAATTAAACAAATGACAGTAAGACCAAGCTGCATGTCTTCAGCTTGCCTCAATTTGACCAACATGCAGGTCCCAGGGTGCAAACATTTGTTTTGAATATCATCTTCCCAATTAAAACCACTTAATTGACATGTCTCGAAAACCTCAGGAACTTTGAGTTGAACGGTCAGAGCGGATAGACAAAAACCACAGTAGCGGCCGTTTCAACCTCTCATAAAACACAATTCAGAAACCGGATCTTCCTCTTTCCTTTTCTGTACTCGAAAGAGAGCATGTGGCTAGACTTGATGAAGAGAGAGGTGGAAAGTGAGGGAAACATGAGACTTGGGAAGCCTCTCCTTAAACCAAACTATAGATATTCTAAATGTAACATCTCCGACTTTACGGACAGTAAGGTCCAAGTGATTTAGATGTGGTTAAAAACACATGGTAAATGTCTTGTTTAGCTGTCAGCCCAGAGATCCTTTTATAAAGTCTCCATTTTGTTCATCAATAATACAGAGAGAAATCAATTATTGTTTGGAAAAAGATATGAGATTTTCAATGACAGTACCTCCAACACCACAGTGCAGATCAGACACAAGACATGTAAAATGTCTTGAGATTAATGCTCCCCTTCAACAGTTAGGACTCATACCAGTTGAACAAATTCATGCACATTCTCTATCAAAGTGCTTCCTCAGAAAAAAATGAAGCCCTGTGATGTATCGGATATTACAAAATGATATCAACCAGTCCAAAAGTAGCCAAGTGTGGAATTTCACTTCAGTGCCTGATTGATCTAACTTAGACGTAACATCCAAATCGTGGTAATTATGGTTGAGGCTGATGTGGAAGAGGCAGCCTAGTTAGTGACATCATCCAAGTCCTATAGGTGATGATGTGTGAGCTGTACAGAGAGGGCCAGCTGTGACTGGGAGGTGGCAGAAAAAGAGGGATACTTAGGATGTGCAGAGTAGATGACAGGCAAAATTTAAGACAAGATGTAATTCCCATTGAAAGAAAGAGAGATGAAATCATTTAAGCTTTATAAAACTAACAATAATAAATATAATAGCGACTACTTTGACACAGGTATCATCCACTTCTGATGGGAGTTGTATAAATGTTCCTATGTTTTTTGTTGTTTTTTTAACATCTAGTCTCAGTTAAAATTGAATTAATTAAAAGTCGGTTCAGGAAATTCTGAAGCTTGCTCAGATTTGATCAGATTTTGTTCTAATTCAAAGTCTGTATACTAACTAAACTAATTCCAGTCTTACAAACCTAAGACGCACTCTGCTACAGTAGAGTAACTGGTCTGGGTGTGTGCAGCTCCCATTACTTCTGTCTGTGTTGTGTTGGAGTCAGTACAGGACATGCAACCACTGGTTTGTTGAGTAGGTATTTTCTTTGTGTGTGTAAACACTATCTGATGTGTTTTACAGAGTAACAATAAAAACTGCCTCAAATGAATTCTTCTGTTCACCAATCATGGTCTATAAACAAAAATGAAGGTTGATTCCAAATCAACAATAAAACCTTTTCATCTCTCAAATATGTGACGCATTTCACATTAAATATAAGATGCCTCCTTAAATATACTTCATGGTCCATTGCCAGTTCAGTTAATCTAAGCAAACTAATAAAAGTGCTGAACATGTTATATAAATATTCCTTCTTAATTTAAATTAAACTACACATGTAATTAGCACAACTGAAATGCTGGAGGTTTTGCACACTAACATTACATTTTTAACAATTAGCCCTTCGAACAATTCACCTCTCCTCAAAAACTCAAAATAGCACGTTGCTTTGGGCAAATTTTTTGGTGTAACTTATTCTCACCCCTGCTTCTCACAGAAATTCCTAATTCCTACATTTGCACAACACTGAAATCCCATCCTTTTCCTGAGTGGAGAATGTACAATTAATACAGGCCGAGCACGTTGCCTTTGGGACAATGAGCATCAGAGAGACGCGAGCTTGTAATAGAGCTATTTGTTTTCCTCAGAAAGCTGTCCAAATGCCCTCACTGGGATCGCTAGACGGCACAAAGGCCGGCTATGAATTGGTCAAATCCACTGGGGCAGGTTATTGATTTGGCCTATAGCTAGTAGAACGCAAATATGCAACTAAATGAGAAATGTGTGTTTGTTTGTGTGTTTCTACGTGTGTGTGTGTGTGTGTGTGTCTATGTGTGTGTGTGTGGGGGGGGGTATGTGCGTGTGTGTGTGTGTGTTTGTTTGTGTGTGTATGTGTTTATGTGTGTGGTGTATGTGTGTGTGTGTTTGTGATGTATGTGTGTGTGTGTTTGTGTGCGTGTGTGTGTGTGTGTGTGTGTGTGGTGTATGTATGTGTGTGTGTGTGTGTGTGCATGCATGCATTGCTGTTGCAGTAAAAATCAACTTAATCTGCATCAGTCACTGGTCAAATTTTATAGACTGCAGACTTCTATATGCAACATATTTTTAAGCCCTTCTGAGCAAAGCCTAACTGAAACTAACTCCTGACCTTTGGGAAGGAATCATTACTACTCAGGTTTGTTTAATCTTATTTATATCTTTTTATTTTGTTAGTTTATTTGACAGGGTAAAGAGAAACACTGTAAATGAGCCATGAGCCAAATGAGCAATCAAATTTAATCTGTGTCCCTCTTTAACTGTGTAAGATGTACCAACTATGATATCTTAAGATAAAAGGAAACCACCGTTTGTCCTGGTTTTAACAACATGCTTAATGGGTAGTTAAATGTGAGTTCAGAACTAGATTTGTAAACTCACTGTTATTTTTTTTCCTCTTCCAGAGTACCCTATCCCATATCCTATCTGGGCAATTAGGCTATGGAACTAGTTGGGTACTTCCTAGGCAAGCTTACACAGTCTGACAAAATATTTTATGGACTATAGAAACATAAATACGTAAAGATCATCTCCTCCATTTCTTGCCCACATTTGCTGCCCTCCCTCTTCAGCATCTCCCTTTTCAGCAAGAGCAGTTGTTCAGGGTCACAAAGCAATTTAAAACCTCTATTAATGACAGTCAGTGAGAGAAAGAAGTGAGAGAGTGAGGAGTTAAGTGAGAGAGAGAAGGAGAGAGAGATGAGGTAGTGGGGTGGAGAGAAGAACAGGGTGAGGATGGCGAGAGATGTAGGCTGGGGTGTCAGCCATCAAAGCAGGCCAGGAGAAAAGAAGGCCAGGTGCTGGTTGTGGGAATGTGCTGTCCGTGGTTCCAGGGAGCAGGGGGCTGGTGGGGGCTGTGTGTGTGTGTGTGTGTGCGTGTGTGTGTGTGTGTGTTTGTGTGTATGTGTGTGTTTTGTGTGTGTGTGTGTGTGTGTGTGTGTGTGTGAGGGGGGGGCTTAATTAGCCAAGCCTGAGCCTGGAGGAGAGAGCAGGCCCTCCAGGGCCTGCGGGGATAGCCCCTCCGAGAGGATACCATTTGCACTTCTACAGGAGCCGCCAGCCCCAGGCCACAAAGAAGGGGAAAAGGGGAACTATGGCATCCTTTATCAGGCCGGACAAAGACGCCGCATCTTTTCAAAGGAGACCGGAGAGAGAGAAACTCCAGTGTTCCAGAGAAGGAGGGGAAAAAGAGAAAAAGAGAAGAGAAGAAAGAATCCTAGGACTGGTCAGGAGAGAGACAGAGAGAGATGCCAGTGTGTGGGTTGCAAAGCGAGACAGGAGGTTACGGTCATACTGTGACCCAGTCAGTCTCAGTCCTCTGAGACATCAGAAATTCACTACTGTCCCACACACACATGCACGCATGCATGCACACGCACGCACACACACACACACACACACACACACACACACACACACACACACAAACACTTAGACAACACATAGAACTGAGTTACACAACTATATTACCCAGAAAACAATACCACGTTGGTTTTAATAATTTCTATCATTTTCCATGGTTGTCTCAATCGTTTTTCGATTCATGAAAACATGGCAAGTTTTTTTTAACCAAAAGAATGGGTTCGCCACAAAAGAGCTAGTTTGCTTTTCACTTCATCTCATGGGAGCTAAGTAGAGGCAGTGGATAAGGAACCAAAATGGCTACTACCTCTACCTTTGACATTATCAGGGAATCTTAAAAGTTTTGCTCTCCTGTAGAGCAAGGGGAAAGTGGAGGTCATTGACATTACTTTTACCTATTACCTTTGGAGTATAGCTACCAATGGGGGTGAATGGTAGCCTTTGAGGTTGTGAGGCTTTGTGTTCCCAATTGGAGAACACTCTGACTGCCTTAGCTGAGTGGGGGCAAAAGGTCAGACAGGTCATGTGATAAGGCATTTCAGACCTGCATATAGGGCCCCAGACTGAAGAGGTCTGAAAAACCTCAAGACCCCCTCTCCCCCCTCTCTTCGTGCTCCTATCTCCTCTTCCTTTCTTTTCTTTTTCCCCTCTCTGTCCCCTCTCTCCCTCTCTCCCTCTCTCTCTGGACACAAAATGCCATTTGTTGTCCATCAGTCAGTAGCACAGGGCTCGGGTCGGGCCCAGTGCTGAAAGCTCCATTCACACACCCTCTCACCCAGGGATGTTTTTGCAATTCAATATTTTCACACGCAGGCAGCTTCATCGTTACTTTGGAACCGTACACTTGGCAGGATGAGGATGGGGGCCTCTGGGACAGAGGGGCTGAGAGCTGGAGGGTTGGAGGAGAGGGGGTCAGCACAGAGGAATCCTAGTGTCGGGAGGGGACGGACCAGCTAATGGGCCATCTTGAAATGTTTTAGCCAAGACCCCTCCATCACCTACACACACGCAAACAAGTGTGCACACACTCTCATGAATAGCTACACGCACACATTCCACCCTACTCATCACTTCACAACCAATCTGACTCCAGGTTAACGAGGAGGGCTCTTATTTCCTTCATCAAAATCTCTGGACTAGTACAGTCACACTATCCCTCCAGGAAAAGACTTTCTTCCCTCTCCCTCATTCATACCAGACAGTGTCTCTCTAGCCCACATCTCAAATACACAGCCCATAGCTAGTAACAACCAAATGAGAGCGGTTGTACATCTATTTGTCAAAAGGAACTTTTAAAAGTATAAACACACCTTGAAAAAAATCCTACAACTTCAAGATTGGCTACTTAAAAAATACATTTTGAGGGCATGTATTTGTTTTTCAACAGGCACTTCACGGAGATATCCTGAGCCACCTGGAAGTAACAGGTCAGAAGACAAGAAACATACTAAAACAAAAGAATCAGCTACATGGAAATGTGCATTATTTTAACTAAACCATTTCACGAGATTTCCAATTTCACAACTGTAACACCTAAGGGTTTGTTTAGCATACAGAGTGGCTGAGGTAAATGGAGGGCCTGCAATGAGAGGGAGCTCTTAATATATTTATCCCATGCACCGCACTCTACTTAATGAAATTAAACCACACCAGTACTGGCCCTCTGCCTCTGGGGAGTTCAGTAATCAACATGCCACCAGTTCTCATTTTGTATGAAAATAAATGGTAGCTGGAGATATGGGCTTAATTGTGTTGCACCAGGGAGGAGCTGGGTAAGAAAAGAAACTTACAGTGGGGATGTAGTGGAGCCAATTTCCATGGACAGCAGCACTCAAGAGAGGTAGTCAAATAAGCAGACGCATTCAACTGGGGACCAGTACCCCACTTCCACTCTCTCCCCCTCTCTCTCCTTCTCTTTCTATCCATCATACTCACAAAGAAAGTTAGCCAAGTATTAAACAAATAGAGAACTGGTGAGCCCTACACACTACCGCCTGGCAGGGTCACTGAATAATGACAGCTCAATTACTGTGAATCTCCTTGTACAACCCCCCCCAGTACAATCCCCACACCCGCCCCACCCAGCATGGCAAATTTGTCAAACTCACCAAAACGATGGGTCTGACAGTGTAATCGCTAACCGTCCCCACCGACATGAAAGAGGTCTTTATCTGGCTAAATCAAAGAACCTGATCTCTGAGAGAAAAGGGTGGGGGGAGTGACTAGAGAAGAGAAACGTCCTGCTTTTCCCCTGTGAGACGTGGAGATGTCTCTAATCCTCTTTAATGAGACACTGTGTGCCCATCTTTGTGGTAATGACGAAACACAGTGAGAGAGATGATGAGGAGGGAGGGAAAGAGGGAGAAGTGGGAGAGATAGAAGTTGAAGATGGAGCCAAGGCTTTGAACTGGCGGTCTGATGAAAGCGGACGCAGGCAGGGGGAGTTTAGAGCCACACTGCCTCTACACACCACTGTCTGTGTCGGAGACAGCCAGACAAACAGCCCAGGGGACAGAGCTGTTTGTCTGCTTATCATATCTGGACAGGATGAGCCATCATCAGCAGTGCAAGTTTAGGACTGGGACCGAAAAGTGTGTGTGTGTGTGTGTGTGTGTGTGTGTGTGTGTGTGTGTGTGTGTGTGTGTGTGGAGACGTGCTACAATTTTTGAAACAACTACAGAAGAAGAATAACAAAAAACATATTTTCTCCAGGCTCTTCACTAACAATTAATTAAATGTAACACTTTACCATATATATTGATAACTGTATGGAATTCCCTGCTTGTAAAAAAGGGTTTCTGTGGTTACTTATTGCAAAGGTATGCATGCTTGTTATGAACACCCCACACACCATGTTGGACTTGTGTCATTAACATGTACAGATATTTGACTAAAAAAACAGGCTTGAGCTCAAAGGCTGATATTTGATCAGTATATTATATATTTTCATTATTGTGGTCCAGCTAAATTAGCATTAGCTAATCAGCATTAGCTAATCTAGCTGGACCATATCAATTAGAACATTATCAGCATACATAGTGTTACAGCAATTATCTGCAGTGCATTAAATGAGACCAAACTCTATGTGTGTAAAAGAAAAACTTTGTACATTTTTATTTGCAACTTCATCAGAATCATTAATTTGCACAACAGAAATTTCTAGAACAATGACATTTTTAGATCATATCATCAAAATACGTGTTATCTGAAACATTTTGGTTAAAAAAATGATACTGAAATATTTTCCAGCCGTTCTAAATTTACTGAAACACAGTCTTGCTGCACAGAGAACTATGCGTAAATGAAAGAGAGGACAGGATGCTCAGGAATGGATAAAAGGAAAAGAGCAGGCTAAGGACAAATGAAGAAATTAAAGGAAAGACTGAGTGTGAGGGATAAAGTGAACAGGCTAATACCAAACAAATCGGGATTAGACCCAGATAAGACTAGTCACAATGCGGTGCAATCCCGGGGATATCACAATGCAAGGGGGAATCATGAGGGCTGCTTAAACATGCTAATTAGGGGCTTGACACATTTGCGTCTTGTTTTGCAAACAACACACACTGTTTAACAGCGGGTGGTGCACAATAACACCAGACACACAGAGAGATAACCATTTAGCATTAAACAGCATACTCAAGAAGTAAAGACTGAGTATTTCCTATGGGACGACTCTAGCAGTCGTGGTGTATTCTTAGCCCTGAGAAGCTGGATGGAAGCTTCTAGAAACAGCCCCAGCAGTGGTAGGACGTAACTCAATAAGCAGCCACAGGTCAAGACAAAATGCATTTAACTGCAGCGTAATGGCTTTTCATTTTTTGAACCCCCTTTTTGCCAACACATACCACTCTCTGAATGCTGCTCATCTATTTTTAACAAGACCCTGCCCCCATCTGCAGGCTGCAAATGCAGTGTATGAGGAGAGACGAAAAACAGGGGTTGCTAAAAAAGAAAACATCAGGGATATATCTTAAACTCTCTCAGGCATACCACAGTCTCTACTGCCAAATGATAGGGAGACTGCTGTGCTTTTAAAAACATGGCGGATGAGGTCATGGTATGAGGCGGGAAAGAGGCATATTTGCCAACTGGATAATGTGAGGTCAACGTATCAATGGAATGAATGGGATTTAGAGCCATGTGCAAGAGCTTAATGCAATGGTATTTGTATGTCAACTCAAAATTTGACTTAACCAGCATGAGACCAGGCAGGAAGCATGGGGCTGAAACGTGTGTGTGTGCGTGTGTGTGTGTGAGTGAGTGCCTGTGTGTATCCAGGTGTAAGAGGTGCCCACCCATTGCTGTGCCAGACTTGGCCAAGGTCAAAACTCAGAACGGTGACAGGACCTCCAGCAACCGCACAAAATGGTGCACATTCACACACACACCCACACACACACACACACACACACACACACACTTGCAAACAAACTCACGCACACACACGAACACTCAGCCAGTGCCAGCTCCTGCTGTCTGGATGACATTTACACTCAACCTTTGTAGTTTGTGATTGATTGGGGTTAAATCATACCAATGTTCAAAAATCTGTCACCGCTAAGGTATATGTGTGTGTGCGTATGTGAATCCATCTGTATCCGCATTACTGCGTAGGAATGGTTCTAAATATACATCCGAACGTGTCACTGGTAACGAAGGGAGCTATGAAACCAGTCAAATGATAATGTTTTAAAGATTTCACAACCTTTCTAACATTCTGCTGCTCAGTCGTTTCTGCTTACTGCAAAAAACATAACCAAAGATCTGTCTTCATTTCCATCGCTTGTATGCAAAAATACTGTTGCTGTCTTGAATAAGAGTGTATTGGCCATTTAATAAATCAAGCCAACATCATACTGACTACGGATTAACCAAAGATGATTATTTATAGATTTTAAATGTGTGCCAGCCAAGTTTCCCCTCCTTCCTTTCATCTTCATTTGAAGTGATAAAATTAGAATAAAAACGTACCTCAACATTATCAACAACGAATCTTAAGGCGTTGCAGTGGAGGTTTATCTTAGTCTTGTTGAAGGATCATAAGGTGAAAAATATGACAGACAAATATATTACATCAAATGGAATAAGACACTGAGGATGCATGAAACAGCTGAATGATGCATTAAAATAATCTCTGTATTTTGTAGGCACACTAGGATGTATTCAAGAGTCATTCCAACATCCACATTTCCAAATTATTCTGACAATTTATGGCACATGTACTTAATCAGATTAGAGTCTTTGACATCTCTTTTCTAAGGGATACTTGGCCAAAACAGCAGCACATTTATAACAGTAACTGTCTGAATAGTAATAAAAGCATTGAACTCACAGTGGACAGAAAGGAGGAGAGGAAATCATATTGTAGTTAGAGAAAGAAAACTTTAAAAAGCTGTTCAGTGGAACAGTCATAAAACAGACTATTACAATTACTTGTAATATATCAATTGAACTATCCTCCAATAAATTAATCTAACTCTTTACAGCTTTACAGCTCCAGTAATTCATAGAGTAACAAGTTCCTTATATTTAAGTCTTTCTTCAGTTTATTCCTTACACAGGTGGAAGAGATCATGAAAGTTTTCTTTATTGGCTCACTGTTTCAAAGATTTAGGACTAGTAAGCACAACTGAGACTTCAGACTACACTGTCCCCCACATTTCAGGGTAATAGGAATACTTTACTGGAAAGAACATTTTTCAAAAGTCTGCTCTCACAGCAAATTTGAAGATATTGTTACAAAAGGCAATGCATCTTTATTTGTATCATATTATGTGAAACAAATGTGGACCATATGTTACTGAAACAGACATTGGCTTGACATTGAACTAACCATAACAATGACCGCAACTTTACCCTAACCTTAACCAAAGTAATTTCCCCTACAACTAATTAAAATGTTACAAATAGGCAAAATATGGCTTTGTTATGAATAAGACTGTCTTAACTTTTTAAAAAGTAAAAAGTAAAAAGTTACTCACTTCATCAGATATCATGCATTATGCTTTGAGCATACAGCACCCTTTGTATACATTACAAAGATATTTTTCTGAACACACAGAGCTGGGGAGCCAGCGGACCAAGAGTCTCACTGCCCACAACACACTCTGAACTGTATCCTTCATGTTAGGATGAGGAACTTAGATCCAACAAACTTCTATAATCAATTACTTATGCAGCATATGCAGCCATGCCAAATGTAGACTGATGCAATTAGTAAGGCTCAACAATTTTTCAATCCTTCAAAAATTGACATAATGATCCTAAAAATCAGTCCAACTGCTCAGATTAAAAATTCCCAGTACCATGAAAAAGGGAGTAAATGAAGTTATTCTGTATCACAAACTTGATTTTACAAATCATGGCAAAGCAGGTTGTCTTCATAATGGGATGGCAAACAGCTCTGGAAATTGAAAAAACAAAAAAGACTAGAACCACCATACACAATCTGACATCGCCGGGAAGGTTTCAGTGTTTGGTTTCAAAGATTCAAGAGAATATGATTATCATGGTGGCCACTGCCAGTCATTTTAGACATACACGTAAAACTGTAAAACTCTTGTTGCCTAATTCAAAGTGCTGTAAAAATCATTCACATCATCACACATGAATGCAAATCAATACAAACCCCATGAGTCTCAGGTTTCCCATATTGTTTTATCTAAGAAAGGTCCACAGCATAACCAGCCAGACTGATATTAAAAATAAAACTGATTTTTTTTTTAAAAGGGCTTTGTGTCTAAAGACACTGCCCAGCTAATCATTAGCCTTCATCAAATAGCAACAAAACAAAAGATTTCAATATTTCTATGAATTTCTGTCGTCTCCATGTACTCACTGATGCTCGAATTTCCAAATGAAAGAAGGTAAAACTGAGAGATTTACAGTTTCATAAAAGTACACAAAAAAGCAGCCAATGGCTTGCAGTCAATACCATTATATTTCTTTTTCATTTGATGATCCTATCATTTTTATGTTCAGGCTCTAATCTGTGAACATGGAGGAGTGCTATCTGACACACATTACAGCTGCATAGCAGTAATACATGGGAGCCTGCAAAGGACCCTGAGCGTTTAGCCAGAAGTTCAACATAGCTACCATTGTTGATTTTAAAGTGTTATGGGTTGGGTTTTATTACTTCTGTCAAAACATCAGAAGCTGTTGAGCCAGGCCAAGTTCATGACTGTGAGTCCATCTAATAAGGGCCTTTAACACAAAGATCAATAGACTATCTGTCAATTAGTATATATAGGCCAAACAGGGAGAGGGAGTGAGAGAGAGAGAAAGAGAGAGAGAGAGAGAGAGAGAGAGAGAGGAGGGTATATGAGAGGAAAATTGTCATAAATTGTTTGAACGAAGGGGGTGGGTTCATTTAATGCAAGATCAGCAAAAAACAAACCAGAAAAAAAAGGAAAGAAACAGGTCGTAAAAAACGCGTGGCGGTAGCTTCCATTTTATTGACTTGATAATGCAGACTGCCCCAGCAACTGCAAGAGGTTTAAAAAATCAGCATCGTGTGTAAGCTGCGGTTGGGATCGGCGAGGATTCAACTCCTACCACTTTCTCCGCATGTGTGAAAAGCTGTTGCATGTTTCTATTTGAATTATATTTCTTGAGGTTTCTTTAGAGGGGTTTTTCGGTTTGTAAGCGTGTAGGAGAGCGAGAGAGCAGTGTCATCGTGTGTGTGTGTGTGTGTGTGTGTGTGTGTGTGTGTGTGTGTGTGTGTGAGAGAGAGAGAGAGAGAGAGAGAGAGTTTGGCTCACCTGTAAACTGAAAAATACCGGGGGTTAAAAAAAATCTACACTCTCCCAGTCGGAAGTTTTAATTGATCTAAAGCCAATTTAGGGGCCCAGCAATAAAAACAGCCGCAAGGTGACAACTATTCACACACACACACACACACACACACAAACAGTCCTCTGCATGGCGCACAAACATACACACACATATAGAATATGGGAAATATCGTCAATGTGAGTAAATGAAATGAGTTTTCAGGTGAAAAAAAGCAAATTTCATAGTGACTTTGCTGCTTTATTCTCTGCTACACTGCATGTCTTTTTGTTTACAAAATAAAAAAGAGGCCAAGTCTCATGTTAAAGCCGTTATCTTCGATAAAATGAGATGCGGTCAGAGAATTTATTCACTTATTAAATCAAAGGTAGGGAAAATAGCATTCAAAATTTTAAATCCACTGCTCACGTTAAAATTAAATATAAGAGGAACAATTCGACGTGTCAGCCTTTGGTCTCGAATTAGAGGGTGCACTTCAATAATTATCCCAATAAACAAACCAAATATTAACGTACGTGCAACAGAGTGAGAAAAGTGACATCTCTGTAAAAAAAAAAAGAAAAAAAAAAGCTCAACTTGTGAGGGCGATATCACATTATCATCCAAATGATAACCCCAAAGCCCCTATGTAAATAAAGCCTGAAATATACTACTCATCAATGCGAGCCCCTATTAAAACACAGGCATATTCATTCTCTACGTGAAGCACTGTGGAGTCGCACCAGTGTCATGGCCTTTAACATGTAGTCCATATGTGAGAGAAGGACGTATATATAAACCGAGGTAAAAAATAAAAAAAATAATAAAGCAGCTGGTGAATATTACTATGGGTCTACTGTACGTAGCTACAGGCGAGAGTAGCCTATATTACC
This sequence comes from Istiophorus platypterus, assembly GCA_016859345.1. Taxonomy (NCBI): domain Eukaryota; kingdom Metazoa; phylum Chordata; class Actinopteri; order Istiophoriformes; family Istiophoridae; genus Istiophorus; species Istiophorus platypterus. The sequence goes on from CM029111.1 coordinate 2,694,795, forward strand.
TAAGCGCAAGAACAAGAAAAAAAAGGAGCATGGAATATATTCCCACGCGTTGTATCCAAAAGCTGTGGCCCTGCATGTTTTAAATGTTAAGAAGAACAAGATATTTTTTTTTTCATGCCTGCTCTGTTTTTCCCTCCTACCCCTGCAACACATGCAGATCTACAGGCCTCTGGGCTGCAGAGACTTCCAGTGGTCCGGTGTGAGAGCGCCACAAAGCCAGGTATTTGTGTTCATTAGCACCCGGATCAACAGACTATCAAGGCTGTTTAGAGATCAAGACCAAGTGCAGTTACTGGCGAGGAGCAGGATCCTCGACGTGTTCAAGTATTTTCACAAAGTAGTCCAATTAGCGTTTTGCTTTTCGTTCCTTTACTTTCTATTTTTTTCCACTTTTCTTTTCTCTCTTTGTCTTACATTTATACGGCAACTGGATCCCTGTGCACCACGACCACGGAGGCGTAATAACAAAAACAGGACTGCCAAAAAACAAACAGACAAACAAACAAAAAAAACAGCGTTGGATATTCTTTTTTTTTATGAATTATCTTAAGTCATTAGCGCCGAGACCCCCCCTGAAAATCTGAGAAAAGTCCTTTGAGATGTATTAGCCTTTTAAAAAGGTATCGTGAGAATTGTAGAGTCGTTTGAAATGAAGGCATTTCTGGCTTGCTTAAAAAGCTGTACACAAATATTTATTTATTTCACCTAAGGCCTAAAATGTAAATGTGAGTAATTTTTACGTCGAATATCGAGCTTGGGGCACACTTTGAATTAAGGAGGCCAGTGGCTTTGGCAAAGTTGCAAAGTTTTTAAAGGCCTGTAAACATGCACTCAAGCATGCCCAGCACAAAAACACCAACAAATATATTTCAGAATATATAGATATTTTTTTTTACAATAAGCTTGTCCTAAAAAAAAGAAAGAATTACAAGGCAAAATCTGACCTGTGTATTAGCTCTGCATTTTCATAAAACTACAAATCAAAACTCACTGTGCATAATGTATAACAAATATAACAAAAGCGAATGCCAGCAGGCCCACGTTAAGCAGTCATGTTGTTAGGCAATCATCCTTCAAATGAATTATGGATAAAAACAGACTGACCCACATAATTGGCCGAAGAAAACAAAGTGCATTCAAGCAGGGATATAAAAAAACAGACGCTGTAAACAGACGCGACTCATAAATCAACCCAGCAACAATAAACAAATGTCAAACAATAAACATGCTCCATTTCCAACAACAAAGTGCTCATGTTCAAAAAACTGAATACATGAATTTTCCGTGTGACGCGAGCAGCAGTCCACTATGTAGTAGTATGGGCGCCTTCTTGCACAAGACGCATTATTGATTGGCATTCCCTGGAGGAGGAACCAGTCTGCAGCAGTCCGATGGGCCCTGGGACAAAGAAAAGTTACCGTGGAGCCAAATCTTCCGCGGTTCAGGCAGGATCGACTAAAAAAAAAAATATTCTGAATTAAAATATCGCTCTTCCTTTCTAAATTCACTTCTTGGCGTCTCCGGTTGCAGGATAGTGAAGGAGAGCGCTCGGCTCGACGTGAGCTCTGCAGCAGCTCGTAGCAGAGCAGTGCCACAGCGCCCACTATTTCAAAAGCCGGGAATATTATTTCACAAGACCTGGAACTGCTCTATAAAAAAAAGTTACTATCCATTTCGACAACTTTCTTCGGTGACTTTAGGGAAAACGAATCTTCGCTTCCACCGAACCCCCGACGAGCGAAAAAGAGCAAATTTACAAGATCGGGCTCAGATTTGGACGGAAGTGTGTCTGTGATCAGCTAAAGCAACAGCGGTGTTTCTCATCACACATGAAACTTTCTGACACTGGGAACCAACGAAGCCAAGACCGCAGCATGCAGGGAAACGAGGCTGAGCAGCCGGAGCGGGACGCGGTCTTTTCCTTTTTTCTTTTAGCAGAAAAGTTATCTCTGGACAAAAGAGTCGCCCCCTCATCTTTTAAGGATATGACAAGTGACAAGGACACATTGGACATCTACGGACACAGGAGCCCGGAGCCGGCGGCTGAAAGCGGTTAGAAGGGGAATAAAAGACCTTACTTTTGGCCAGTTTTCTCGCCCTCGCCTTGGATCTCATCTTGTCGGCTTGTAGATTCCTCTCGTCGTCCTCCGTGAGCCCAGAAGCAGCAACAACACTATCTTCATCTCACCAGCATTGTCAGTTTGGACACCTTCGCACATGCGCACAGGCCATTCAATCTGACACCCTCGCCGGGGCCAAAAAACTTTCCAATGTATTCATCATCATCACTTTTTTGTCCTATCGTCTCCCCTTTAGATCACTTATCTCTTCCCCTCCTCCTCTTCCTCCTCCTCCTGCTCTCTCCTCACCATCTCACCTTCCCTCCCTCCCCCCTTACCATCGTCCCCCTCCTCACCCCTACACCCCCACCCCTCCACACCACCACCCGCCCCATTCAGCCCCTGCCAGCACCTTCTTGGATTTTTACCCCTTTATCAGAAAGCGGTGGACAGAGAGAGGTAGGTGAGGTCAAGGTCGTATTATGATAATTAAAATGTACATTATTATTATTATTATTATCATTAATAATAATAATAAGAACAAGAAGAAGAAGGAGAAGAAGAAGAAGAAGAAGAATCTTTGTGAGTTTACAAATAGACATAAACTTTGTATCTAAGCTATTGATGTAGCTGATATCTCTCCACGTGCTGTGTCAAAAAGTGCTCCAAGTGCAGAGGTTATTTTTAACTTCATTTATTCACATGCAGGCGTAAATAGATGCACGGCTCGATTTGAGTTGCACTTTACAGGCTATGATTTGGTTGAGTGTGTGTGTGTGTGTGTGTGTGTGTGTGTTTGTGAGTGTTTGGTGTGTGTGTAAACCTTGTTGCCCTCAGGACAAGCAGCGGCCAGCAGCTGTTTGACACATGCACGGAGCCTCCACCAGCACTGCTGGTCCGCGCCGTGGAGAAGTTCACATTTGTAACAGTCGTATTTGTAGCACTTATTTCTTGCTTGTGTTCACTGTAAGCGCCACTGTGTCGCGCAAAGTTAAGGCAGCTCACCTGAACGGAGGTGGACAGGCCGCAGACTTTCTCTCTGTGAGTATGGTTTTTGCCCTGCACCTGTTTGTTTATTTGCTGCAGGCAGGAGGGGAGCGCCTGTAGGTTAGTCCTTGCATCCGGCCGTCTGATGTAGGCTTAAGGACTACAAGGTAATTTTTAGATTTCTATTTTTAAAATGTATTTATTCAAACATAAGAACATATTTCTGCAGCATTATTTTATATTGACTTGTAAGTTAATTTAAGGGTTTTGTTCATGTCATTTACTGTGTTTATATCAGCTAAACGTGGTAACCTTTTATTTCACAATTCATTTATTTTATTGCAACAATTTTGCATGATTCAAAATTTGAAACATATTTTATGGATATCAAAACGTGTTATTATTATCAATATCAACATCATTATTATTATTATTATTACTATTATTATTATCATCGTAATTATTATTATTATTATTATTATTATTATTATTATTATTATTATTATTATTACAAGTATTAGTATTAGTATTGTTGTTGTTGTTGTTGTCTCTTCTATTAGTATTAGTATTAGTATTAGTATTAGTATTAGTATTAGTATTAGTATTATTAGTATTAGCATTAATATCAGTATTACTATTAAATTAGAATGTAGCCTACTGATAAATAAACGTTGTATATTTTTATTAGTCTTGAACGTTTTTTAGTAATAACCTATAAAAAAAGAAAACGAGGCTCTATAGACAGTGTGGATATTAAATGTATTTGCATTTTATTATTTATGAAAAGTAATAAAGTCCAGTTAGACTGATGGTGGCAGGCTGCTCCATATTCTCCATATCCTCATATTCATGTGGTGCCTGGGCCTTTAGCCCATGTCATATGGGAATGGTTTCCGTCTAGTTTGGCTGAATAAAAGCGGCTCTATGTTGGAGCCTATTAAAGATCGGGGGTGATGGAGCAACTGCAGCCTGCTGGGAGGAGCGGCATCAATTCTTTACATTTTATAGCATACTTTCAAATTCATGCGTAGAGAATTATCATTATTATTATTATTATTATTATTATTATTATTATTGTTATCGTTGTTGTTTTTGTTATTGTTGTTGTTAATATTATTATTTCTAGCCTTTCTGGATTCACTGAACATGACAATGCCATAAAACCACTTCAAATGAGTCGCGGCCTGCTTGACATTTTCTCACTTCATAGTTGAGTCGCAGCTTGTTGCTCATTATAATGCACATGAAGCAACAATTGATCTAAATAAAGGCTCGAGTTCATCAAACACGTCTCCAGACTATATTGGACAGAAATTGCCACGGGATGTTGTCCCAGGAGTTGAAGTAAAATTAATGACTTGATCATTAATCAATAATAATCAACAGTAATTAGCATACTTTATCTCTATATTAGGGAGTTGGTCTTGGCATTATGAGGCAGGGAGATTTTTACAGAAGTCAGGGAGGCGTGTAAGAATGTTTTCATATCAATAGGGAGTGTGAGGTGCATGGAGGTGGTCACCTTATTAAATACCTATAACGTTTTCTGCCTAACCCTGGGTAAAAAAAAAAAAAAAAATCCTTAAAAATCCTTGAAACCACATTTAATCCCAATACAGACTCAACAGTTAAATTTTCCAAACAAAAGCTCCACTGCTTTTCAAGCGGGGCCGAAGTAACACTGACAAAAAATGAAGGAAACAGATCGATAAACAAGTAATAAATTATGCGGTGTACAAAGGTTTTGTTTATTCCTTTGTGTCTGAAGGAAGCGTGGGAGCGTGGCGAGGAGATATCAGTAATCCATCGTCTTTATCGATTGGCTCTATCGATACTGCGTCCTTCATCCAGCTTCAGTCAGAAGAAAGCTGAAAAAAAAGAACCCAACCGAGGACCCCCCCCCCCCCCCCGCACCCCCGTTTGTCGAAATTATTTCCATCAGCCAGTTCAGGCCAGGCCTCTGAATATTTCTTGCACGTCGGGCTGTGCAGGCGATTTCACACGGTGCAACACCTTTATTTAAAGGAGCAATTAACTGTGATTATGCTCGCAAAGAAAAAGCGCCGCTCTCTGACACCGGCCGGTTGGGGAAAACCTCTCCGGGTCGTTTTAAACGTCGAGCTTTCACGGGTCTGAGGAGACGTGGAACTGCTGCGCAAGGAAAAAAGAAAGAGTCTCGTATTTTGGAGCGTTTTGCTTCGCCAAAACGCGCCTTTTCTTTCCTTCTGTCCTCATAAGAGCAAGAAGGCAGCAGTGCTTCCTCGGTCCCCGGAAGAGAGGTGAGGTGTGCCGCTGCGAGCGCGTCCAATCATCTGCACAGGATCCCGGTGCTTTTATGAATCCGTATAATTAGACTGACTACGTAGAGATACAAACCATAAAACGATAACGCCATCCAGTTAAATAAAATCCACAGAATCGGGCCCTCAGTTCGGCTACTGTGTTTACTTTTGTCATTTATCCCCCGTTCTTTAACCCGGCTTCACCGCGCCTGTAAAGGACACAGTGCGACCTCTGTGGCAGGTAATCTGTATAGGGCTGTGCGGTATATACACTTGTGTAGACCGCATTGTTTTCACGTCAAGATATTGCCTCCGCCGCTCCTGCCGCACAACGGTGGACTGGGCCTGTTGACGTGCAGGCGGATTGTTGCACGAAGTATAAAAGACGCAATTTGCGTCAAGTCAAGTTTCTTTAATCTCCTGTTGATGAGGCCGTTGCCTTCCCTGTAGGAATATAACCGTTTCTTCCGGATAATAACTGACCGTTAACTGGGGGGATTACAGTAGGCTACAGGTATCACGATTCATGCAAAACTGTAATGTTGACCCTGCAAAAGGATCCGCTCAAAACCTTTTTTATGGGGGGGGGGGGGTGCAGAAGACTGTGGACCGGTCTGGTTAGACTGCGGTGACTCTAAGCCCCCCCCCCCCCACATCCCCTCACACCCACTCCTCACACACACACTGGCCGGTGAAACCTTAGCTTTATCCACGGTGGAGAGGGGCTCCAGTCTGCGGATCAGACGTTGCGCGCAGATAACATCAGCGCACATTAGATACGTGAAACGAAGCACCTCGCGGCCCGGCCCCGCGGACGAGGCGGGCAGGGCCACATCAAAAAGCCGCAGCGGGCCCTTTTGTGAACGGTGTGAGCAATTGTAAATTTGCTAAATGTAATTCTGCCGCAGTCGATGTAATGGGAGCGTAAACATGGTACCTAGCCGGGGGCCCGGGGGCCCGGGGGCCCGGGGGCGCGAACGCACACGCACGCACACGCACACACACACACACTCACAGGGTCACGCACTGCCTGCGTGAGGAGGGGACAGTGTCCCACGTAGCTTTGTCATCTCAGACATGAAAAATGATGAACACAATAACAATTCCCTCCGCCACAGTTTTTTTTTTCCACAGATCAATAAATAGCTACAAATTCACCCAGACACCCAAACAGCTAATCAATTAGACCCCCCCCCCTTTTTTTTTTTCCTTTTCTCAAGTATGAGTTTGGAGAGGCTCCACAGCGGGCCGCCGATGTTGCCTTGGTAATTATTAGCCATTAATTGGGTTCAGGACCTCGTGTGTCTATGGGAAATGGGAAATCTGACCGCTAATCCAAGATGTTTCTTTTGGGCCTTTTGCAGTGTTGTTAACATGCTGTCAGGGACAGAGCGGCGCTGCGCCGCAGCTACTGATAGCGGGAGTATGAAGAGGTTAGAGGGCAGCGACAGGCGCAGATACAGACAGGCCGCAGGGAGCAGAACTGGAGCAGGGTTTCTGACCGGCAGCTCACATCTGGAGAACTGTGCAACAAACAGACAAACAAACAAACAAATAAATAAGCGAAGATGACGTTTCAGAAAAATGTGTGTGCGTGTGCGTGCGCGCGCGTGTGGGAGCGAGGGTTGGTGGTTTTGGAAATTAGTCAATGAAAAATTTACAGTCTGCAACAATGTAGAAGAAGACAACCCCGAGTCTTTCGATTCATATAATTTGGCAACACATTTAGCCGCAGTTCCGGTCGATATTATACATGAATCTTCCACCAATCTACACCTCGAATCTGTTGCAACACAAGAGTGGTTGAAATTATTTTATGCGATTGATTAATTGCGATTAAGTCCAGTGATGCCCTGAACATGCGTACATCTGTCAGTCCAGCTGAAACACTGCTGACTCACTGCCTGCTATCGACCAGGCCAAAACACAAACCAATAAATTCGTTTAATCATTTTCGTTTTTTCCTCTGAGTAGGCTATGAAAAAAAAGATTCTATTTTATGACGTGGCCTGATGTATTTTCGGTGACAACTAGTTGGCTAATTTCGCATAAAAATGAAAAATCATTTTTAATGGCAACGGTGAAAATTACAGAGTATCCGTAATTATATTTTCTTATGAAAAATGCCGATGCAGATGTATTTTCTAACAACATCAACGAATAGTTGAACTCAAAGAGGAATATTTTTATTATTTAGAAAACAATATTCGCCTTAAGCAAACATGAAACCACAACCGACTATCAGTTTAAAAAACTGTAAACAGGAATTTTGCAGACACGGACTAAATCTGTCTGGGACTTATATCCACCTCCAAAGAAAGAGCGACGCATCCCGACCGCCTCCCGCCCCATCATCATTAATATTGTTGTTTTTAATTAATCGCTCGTTAATGTCGCCATCCATTTCCCCGCAGATCGGAGGAGCGAGGAGCCGACAACCCCGCCAAACAAATGCACATTAAAATATCGCCGGGAGGCTCAAGTGAAAATTACCCCGATGTAGAAATGACCTTAATATGATGTAATCAATCAAGCTGTCTACTGGGACACTGGGAATCACGATGTTAATCTTTTAGTTTGAAGCGGTGGGGGAAAATAGCCTGTCATTTTTTTTTTACAACTCAGCCAAAGAGCACACACTTTATGCAAGTTCAGTGACATATACGGAGAAAGCTTACTGCGACAGTAGCAGCAGTACAGTCCTGGAGAAAATGTGTTTAGTTACGTAAAGTATTTATAGGAAGGTCCACACATTTTGTGATATAGGCCTCTGGGCCTTTGGGCCTTAAAGTGTTTTGTTTTCTTTTTTTTAATGTGTAACCTCAGTGATACTAAACTGTTTGAAACCGAAGGTAAACTAAATGAAAGAAAAACGTGTAGAATTTGGGTAGAGTACAAATTTTACTAACATGAAATATATAGTGGAAAGTAAATTAATAAAACACATTCTACAATTTTGAAAAAATATTCTTAAACTAAAAGTTTGAGGAATATTGTAACATTATATTCTCTGGAAGGTTTTCTTGATAGCCCACCATTCACTCTTAATCATAAAAATAAAGAAATGAATACAAAAAATAAATATATTAAAAAAACATTTGAGAGCCTGTTTCATTTTTGAAGTAAAACACATTTTATTCATTCAGAAAATGTGGTCAAATTGAATGTAAAACAAGCCAGAAAGAGGTTTGACTGGTCTTTTGTTAGATTTTAGGTGAGATACATGAATTGAGCAAAACCCAGCAAGATATAAAGGCTACAATTTCCCTGCTAAAGTTTTCCGGTGAGAGCCACTATGCAGAGTGAGTCCAGTAAGTAACAAACACAGATGCAGATGTATTAGCACACAACTTGGCAGGTTACAAGAGGCTCATGTGAGCAGCATCAAGTGCTGAGGCCGGTGCATGTTATCATTAACAACTGTGGACAGATAGAAAAGGCTGAGCCCACAAGTGTCCATTTCACACCAACCTGGCATGGCATCAGGTTAGGACTCCAGAGAGCCGTCTGCCACCTTTCAGCAGCCCTTTGAAGCACACCAGCGTCTGGGATTTCTGGTTCTCATCTTTTAAACAAACCCCCTTGAAGGTCCAACCTGAGATTTGTGTTTTTCCCTCCTGCAAAGATCTGATCTGGCATTTTGATCTGTTCATACCAGCTTCAGTGACCCTATTTCACTGCTACTGGGCTTTGAAAATACAGTGGGGCTACAGTAGGGTAAATGTGTAGTTGCAAAGTGGTTAAATGGAAGTGGCTTTGTCTGTTACTGTATCAATAGTACCTAACCCTAACCCTAACCCTATATATATATATATATATATATATATATATATATATATATATAGATAGATAGATATATAGATAGATAGATAGATAGATAGATAGATAAACAGATAGATAGATATGGATTCAATTATTTAAAAAATACACAAACCCACCAAGCACAAGCACAAAATGTGTAAACAAAAGAAAGAAGAAGATATCAGTACACCAAATGGCTAAAAGGGATTCTTAGTTTTCAATCTAAAACTTGTTCCCTTTTCCACAATATTCTGTGAAAAGAAAATCTTTTTAAGGAATATAGAGGATATCTGAAAGCTCCAATTCCCACAACCTCCATATAAACACAGAAACTGCCCTGATGTATTATAATAATGTATGAAGGGGATGACATCACTGCAGCCATCTATAGTGGGGCCCCAAAACACAACACACACATACTCGTAAAAAATCCTTAGTAGGAGGAATGGGAAGGGCTCAGTGTTGAAGTACTTTTCTCCACCCAGTTGTGAAGCAAAGTCCACGCTAATGTGCAGTGCGTACACGTCATATGTTACAACGCATTTTCATTTTTCTTGAAAGCATAATTGATTTATGAATGTAAAGTATTAATCATGAGCAACATTTTCCTGAGATTATACAAATATTAATATGAGTGTACCTCTGTCAAATATGATCAGTTAAAGCAGCTGTTTACTGTAGCAGAGTTATCATTTCTTAACAAAATCTAAAAGTCTTGCTGACATTCTGAAACTAAATGCATCTGCTTTTCAGTAATGTTTCCACTGCCAAGGTACGTGGATGTTCAGTCCATGGGGCACTCTTAGGGATTTCAGCAAATCACAAAGATGACTTAAACTCCGCCTGATACACATCCACATGGATACACACTCCTTTATGTGTAACCACACAGACACAGACACACTCACACATGCACGCACACACACATACACTAATCAAGTACTGTGCTACTGAGTGCTGCGGTTTATTGTACTTTGAAGCAAACATTTTCAAGTTCGCCGCTTTTCCCCACAGTAGCGGATGACTTCCCAACATGAGGTAAAAATAACTTAGGCCAAGCTGCACACTTACACTATAAGCTTGACATCACGTAGGAAACAAACCATTAAACACCAAACACTCCTCAACTCAACAAAGGCCAATAAAGGTTTCAACGACTGAAGCACAAACACTGCAAGTAGCAAACAAACCCAGCAGCTCCCCTGCACCATTTCCATTGAGATTATTTTGTCATTCTCCCTTTAGACTCCTGTAGCCTGGCAGTGACCAGCGACATTATTTATCTGTTTGTTTTTCCTGCACAGTGTTTATATGTGTGTCCACAGTGAGAAAGCAAATGTGTTTGTTGCTGGAGTGACAGGATGATTAATAGGAGCTAAAGCCAAGGGTGGTGTGTGTGTGTGTGTGTGTGTGTCTGTGTGTCTGTTTCTGTGTCTGTGTGTGTCTGCGTATACGTGTGTGTGTGTGTGTGTGTGGGGGGGGTAGGAGATGGAGGTGGGGGCTGGGAGGGACTTTGGCAATACAACAAAAACAACAGCGCTTCCCGGGGTTTGCCGCCACTTCCTCTGTGGGCCCACCCCACTCCCCAAACCGCCTCTATCCCTACAAATGAACCTGAGATGGATCGATGGGGGTTCACACCAGAGAGTTAACGAAGAAGTTCTCTAACACACACCTGTGGAAATAGGGTGAATGGAGAGCATAATTAGTCTGCAGGAACACTGAGGGAATAAAGAGGCAGGGGTAAGAAACACACGCAGAAGAACTTCACTGCACATCAGAACGGCTTGTTGTTCGTCGAAGGGAAACAGCAAGTGCTGATATGGCAGAAAGTTTCATGCAAAACCTGGATAAATATTGACTCTCGACTCATTTCAATTATGATGGCTCAAGCAGGAGTTACAAGCGTTCTTGGCTGAAAAAAAGGGTGATGGAGGGACAGGTGATGTAATAGTGGTGAAAGGGGGAGGTCAAGAATGGAAGTGACCTTTCTGAACTCGAGTGAAAGTTGGGAATGCAAAAGGCAAAAGAGGGAGAGAAAGAAGAAGCGAACACAAGTCAAAACCAAGCTATAGATGAGGTCTGTTTCCCAAGTAGAAGCAGAGATCCTTTCTCTTGCTTGGTGAAGATGAAGGAATGAAACCATGATCTATGACCCAGTAATCAAACACTTGACATCATATTAGAGAATAATTGCAACAGCAGAGGCCCAGGTCTGTGAGTACAGTCCAGCTAACAGTAAGCTAGTCTCATCCCAGATGGAGGGAAGTGTTGAAAGACTGCCCTCCTGTGTCAGACACACAAACACATGTTGCACAATAAACATGTACTCAGCCTGTTTCTTTTCTTCTGTCCTTCCCTCCCCCTCCCCATCTCTCTCTCTCTCTCTCTCTCTCTTTCTCTCTCTAGTTATTGATATTTCCTCCTGTAAGAGAAATAGCTTCTTTGCCAGAAGACTGGGGCCAGTCAGAGCACAGAATACACCACCACTAAAGTTAGTGGGATCTGTATGCTTGTTGAAGCTAAATATTCATATGTGAAAGGAGAACTTTCTGTCTTGATTTTTTTTCACAGCATATTTATTTATACAATACCTGCATGTGCATCGAGAAAGAATATCTTTGTATTTATTGTATGCAATAAAAGCACCTATATCACATGAACCCCGTCTGAGACGTTTCTGCGTGTTTGTGTACGTTCCTTGCATCACCTAATCATGAGGAAAAGAGAGAAACAAACACTCGATTTTAACAGGTTGTCAATCTTTGCTCCTGCTCTTTTCCAAAGGGAGCCGCCAGCCAAATCCCTGCGCATGCGTAACAATTCCCTTACTGCCATGCAGAATACCCAAACTACTCTGTTGAAGCCAGGGCACTTTAAAAAAGAAGAGTTTATTGACTTCAAATTGTTACCACTTGGGCCTTCTCCCCTCATTTCTGACAAACAAAACAAACGAAAACAAAAAACCCAATAAACCTACATGTCAAAGTGCGGCATGTGTAGCTTGGAGGTGAATTTTAAGTCATGTTTGTTCAGATGAGGTTGGGGAAGAGTGCATGGAGACAGTGGCTCAGTATGGTGCCAGCATTCAAACGCTGGCCTGTACACTAATGCCGATAGCTCATCACTGGAAGGATTTTGTTCAGCGGTGTGGTTTCTGTCGACATTCAATGGCTTGTTTAACAATGGAGCTCATCTGTGGACCAAATGTGTCACAGAGTAAGATAGGAAAGACTCAGTATTTCTGGTTGTGCTAATAAAGTGTGACGGACGATTGGATCCGTGAACTGCCCTGTACTTGCTTGCCATTTTCATAAGCCCGTATATGTCACATGGTGACGTGTGGCATGTGGTAAAAGTGGACAACTTGCCACTCTATTTTGGGGATTTTTACCCCCCACCATCATGTCAAGCATATGCTGAAAATAATGGTTTGTTGTGACCCATTCAGTGTAACCTTTGAAGTTGTCAGTTGGAACAAGGCTACTGTGGGACACATATAGCCTGTCAGCTGCTGGGACTTCAGTGTGTGGAAGACTGGGCTGTAGGCCTAGGGTCATGGTGACACCTCTCAACTTTTCCTCTGGGATGGTTTGCTCTGCTTTATGTGTGTGTGTGTGTGTGTGTGTGTGTGTGTGTGTGTGTGTGTGTGTGTGTGTGTGTGTGTGTGTGTGTGTGTGTGTGTGTGTGCTTGCACTCCTGTAACTCTTGTCCTGCTGGACATTACCTACGTGTAAGTAAACAAAACTCAAAACTAAATCTCCAGAATCACTCAACAATAACATGATTTTACTTTGAAAGTCAATGCTCATTGCCACATGTGTTTTTCTTTAATTAAGGCTATTGCAATGTAAAAATGAGCTTTGTCATTCATTCATTTGCAACAATTTGTTCATCAGTCAACATCAGCCAGCACATCACTTCGCTGTGATTTCAGCGACTGAGTTACAATCATGTGTAATGTCATTTAACAGTTCAGCTACAGTCAACTTTCCAGTGCCAGCGAGGAGGAAATGAAGTGACCATGGTTAATACTAGTATATGTCTTTGTGGTACTTAAAAGCGAATGACTTTCTGGTTTCTCGTTGCCTGCAGTGAACAACAGTACTTGATTGTCCAGAATCTGGCTGTTCTTTTAATGTTGTGAGGTGATTTTTTAATCAAACAAGTAAAGCCCAATAATGATAAATTCACTCATGATACTGCATCTTGTTCCACTTTTTTCCTGCCACACAGGAAAAAATGAATAATAAAAAAACTTTGTTACCACTGGGAGCTGGACATCTGAGGCAGTGTTTGTGGGATGAAATAGGAAAGGGAAGAGTTTGTTTGGGAATGCTCTAAATCCAATATGGAAAGAAGGATTACCTCAGGTTTACCAAACAATATATAGATGACTCAGTCTCCAATTATGTGGACATGTTTTTTTCCCTCATTTTGGAACCTCAAATAGAAAATGCTCAATCAAATGCAGACAAAGAAAAATTGAAAAGAAAAGGCATTTACTATATGTTTGACATTTATGTGCAGGTACAGAGTGTACGTGTGTGTGTGCACGTCTCCCACACATATCTTGACAGACGGGTGTTGATGCCATGGCATCAGTCATCATTCACATGGGAAAATACTGGCGCTCATAGCAAGGCAGACCGATCTGTTTCCCCACAGTGACAATCGGCTGCTGTCTGCTCTCAAGCAGCTCAGTCCTGCACTGCCTGGCTGAATGCCTGTGCTGGGAAACTCAGGACTTTCAACTACAGTATACAAACTGAAAAGGCGCAATCAGAGAAAAAGAGGAAAATCACACTTGTGTTTGTTCCATTATGCACTGCGCATTAGATCAAGACAGGAGAGATGGTGGGAAGGAAGGAGGGGAGGCATGCAATATAGGAATAAATGTGCATGTGTGTGTATGTATTGTTGGGCGGGTGAGGCGGATTCTCTGCCACTGGGTGAGCTTATCCAGAGGATCTGTTCTGCTTCAAGAGAAGGAGAGAGAGGTCTGATAGGAACAGACTGTGCCACACACTTGTGCTGAAACACACAAGTCAGGACTTTGTCAGCCATACCTACCGCTGAGTGTATGAGCAGCATTGCTCTAAAATCAGAGCTCTAATAACAAACTCTGCTGGCTCTTCGGTTCGGTCGAGACGAATGCGTCTGCTCACTGGACCCAGGTAATGTCTGCCACCCACAAGGGGTCTGATGAGCCCGTCACCTAATTTCATGAGCGTGTGTAACAGTTTGTGATTACATGTGTACATGAAGTCTATTTTTCCACGTCAGTATACGTACACATATTGATATGCATAAGCTGTAAGTAATGTTTGTTTGAAGCATTTAGACTGGAGAAAAGTAACAGCAATAAGGCAGAGAAACAAAACAGCAGTAAAATGAAAAAAAAAATGAAAAAGTGAAAGTAAAAAGAATAAACCTTTCAGAAAATATGGTCAATCTATTATTCAAGCTGTTTTGCCTTAGCTTTAATTAAAATGTACTTTGTCTTTTATCACAGAGTGGGCAGGGGGGTGTGTCAGACTTGCCCTTTATTCTGTCAACCACCTTTTTTAGTGAGGAAAGTCAGTGGGTGCCAAACGGCAAAGCCTGCCGGATCATTATTTGAGTGCCAAAACGGCGGGAGAGGAAAAGGCAGCAGAAAGCCAGTCATTAAAATTCCAACCACCTTGTTGACTGCATCTCCCCAACCAGTATTCATTTCCCTCTCAGGACTTGGAGGCGAGGGATGGTGAGGGAGTGTAGCTTGGCTGAGGACAAGACAGAGGACCCTTAAAATGGACATGAAAGAGATGTCCTGGAAAATGACCACTGATATGTACCGAACAGTAAAACATTGCCACTCAGGGATGTAAAACATTGCCGGGGATGCTGGATCAGCTCTTGCTAATGCTACATTCGATTTTTAAGATCAAAACAAGAAGAAAAATAAATCCCAAACAAATCGAATGATCGGGTTCACACAAAATTCTTTCTTTCACAGAAGAAGAAATAAACAGCCAGGCAATGAGCTAGTTTCTTATCTAAACTGCGGCTCTGTATTTCTGCCATAGATACAGGATAGATGACCACCAGAAAAAGGCAGATTTTTTCAGGTAGACATGTCAACTCTCTTTACCGTTTCCTTTTTCTCCTTGTTAAAGCACAAAATAGGACCACACACAGAGCTGAGGGCAGATAGTCGGTGTGTATTCAGGGGTCAGTTGGCGCAGAGGAGGATTTGTGCACTGGACCTTGGAGGCTCTCGGGGGTCTGGTCATGGCCCTCGGTATTGGTGACAGTGTCTAGGCATTGAACCGCTCTTTAGAAAGGGAGACCATACGTCTCAACAGTTCACCGAAGACAGTAAAGAGAGATAAAGGTGTTGTGAAATTTATTTTCTAAAAATAAATAGATAAATCATTTTAATACACAGCACTGTATGTGTTGCAGTTCAAAACATGTCAAACAAGTTTTTTTTAATTAAACATAATTTTCTTTTCATTGATGACTGCATTCCAACATATAGTTAGGATCCTTTTCAAATTAAATACACTCACTTAAATGCAGTTGAAACAAAGGTTTCATTTAATGTTTTACCTTTTACCTACATCACCAAATCAAGGCTTACTGGGGACCCATTTTTCAGTACTGTATCATTTACCTCAACATAATGATGTAGCCGGATATGTTGTCTAAGTGTAGTGTGGATCATTAGAAAGAATCAATTTAAGTATTGATGGATAAACATAAAAACAGTGATAAACAACAGACATAACTGTGTCTTTGCCTTTCAGACGTGTGTGAGTGTGTGTGTGTGTGTGTGTGTGTGTGTGTGTGTGTGTGTGTGTGTGTGTGGGTTCTGGTCTAAATTACCTGCTGATGGACCAGCCGACAGCTGTTAGTGAGGATGTGCTGATGGGTAACCAGTGACACCCCCCCTCCCCATTTCCACCAATCCAGTCCCCTCAGTCTTCCCTCCTCTTCCTCCCCTCTCACTTCAGCCTTCACCTGTGCCCCATGACACACTGCGGTAGGTCAGGCAGGTAGAGATGGTGAGCAAAAGAGAGAAAGGGAGAGAAGTAGAGAGACTCGCGGGGTGAAAGGGGAGACTTTTATTATCACCATTCTTTCAAGCTCACTGATTCCCCCGACCCCATCGTTGACTGCTCAAATGTCCTGTCTTTTCAACACACCTGAGCTCTCCCTCACTCTCCTCATCCCGCCGTCCCCAACACCACCCCCCTTCTTCTCTCAAATCTCAGTCCTTCAAATCCCTCCTTACCCCCACACAGCTCCTCCACTCCCTATTTGCTCCTCTCCTGTTTCTTCCTCCCCTCTCAATGGGCTCACACTGTGTTTGGAGGGCTGTGGAGAGGGGGAGAAAAAGAGGGGGAGAGAGGTAGAAAGATACAGAGAGAGAGAAGGAGGGAGAGCAGCAGGCCTCTGGCTGTAAGAGAGAGTGCACCTGGATGGGCAGGCTTCCTGGACACACTGTGAGGGGCTATTGTCCTGCATGTCAGCAGCCCCTCTCTTTTAATGGGGCCCGTATATCATCGTTCTGATTATGGCAGATGACTGGGACTTGGGGAAGGAAGGGCGGAGATGGTAGATCTGGGAGAGACGTACATGTGTGTGTGAGAGTGAGAGAGAGAAATAAAGAGAGCGCGTATCGGAGAGAGGGAGGTGGGATGAAGGCGAGGTTTGGGGACAGAGGCTTAAAATGCAGGGACCCCCAAATCCCCCATCGACTGAAATCCTAGCACTTAACCCCAGCTATGGCATTGTGTACTGCTGTGGGGATTTTTTCCTTTTTTTGTGGCCGTCATTCTTTTTAATGGACTCTCTCGCTCCATCTACTCCTCCCTCTCTCCATTCACCCGGTTGATTCTTTAGCTGAGAGAGTTTTTTTTTTCTCTTGGTTTATGACTTGTTTTCCTTTCAGAAGTAGAGGGAAGGGAAGTGAAGCCCAGTCACCTGTCCTCTCCGGCCTGAACACCCTCTCAGACCAGAAACAGTAAAGTGATTTCTCAAAGGAGTGAAGCATAGAGACTGCTGCAATGAACCATCCTTTTCAAGATACTCAGCTAGATTTTTGCAACCAAGTAAATGTCCTTCAGTCAGATTTACTTTATAAAATATAACCTATTGACCCCCTAAAAATCTTATGGGGACAATTCATACACTGTGAGTACTTCATGAAAATGTCCCCAACACGAAACATGCTTATAAGTGTATATTTATATATCACCTATTAGATTCAGAATTGACTCTGAGATCTAATTATTTTCCCACAGACAATTAAATAAAATGTTTTTCCTGTATGCTAATAAGACAGCATCGTAGTACACTGATCATACCTTTGACACACTGAATCACTTGCTCTGCTCTGCAGTGAGGGTGAAGTGAAACATTTGCATTTCACCTCACATTTTGACTAAACTACAAATACTCCAATAACAATTTGCTGTGCAACAGATCTCTGAACTGTTAAATATAAACGGGTGGATGTTAAAAGAAATCGCAAATGAATCCAAATTTACTTTTTTGTATTTTAGAACACAATTGTACAACTAAGCCACTTTTAATTGTTTCAGTATTTAACTTGCAGAATATGTATCTAACTTAACAGCAGATCACAGATTGAAGTGCTAATGTTCTGGGAGACTGAGAAGAGAGAGTGTCATTCATTTCAAGGGGACAATGGAAGCTAATTGAATAGGTGTTGCAAGAACTTGTCTGGATATCTTTCAAATGAGTAAAGGGCCATTTCCTCCATAATTAACTACCAATGCTGGATTTTGTAAATGTTGTGTGTGTGTGTGTGTGTGTGGGGGGGTAGGCTGTATATATCTGAAAACAATGTGTGTGTGAAACAGAGGGACTGGCCAGGTTCAGCTAGTCTTAATTAATTTTTATTTTCCTTCATTTACCATCTTCAACAGCAAAACTCTTCAAGCAAATGCAGATAAATGTTTCGTCTTTGTTGTTATTCAGTTTCTAGAAATTTTGCTTTTTTTTGAAACAGACATGACAACAAAAATATTTGATGTCTACTGACCACAGATAATAACAAATAACTAAAAAATGTTTTTTTTTCCAAATTCATTGCAATAAAACTGCTAGTTTCTGTACGTTTGCATGTATGACTAAATGTGCATGCCTGTGCATGTGTGCTCATTTCCCACAACTGATTAGGCGACAGCAATCATACATCACACTGTGACCTGTGGTGCTGAATCTGGAACAAATATTTATACAATTACCTCTCATGAACTAAAGCAACCCTTCTGCTTTCATCATTAAAAAAAATCAATTTAACTGCTTCATAGTGTTAAACAAAATACAAAATTCATTAGTATCTCAGATTTGTTGGAGCAAACTTTTTTGAAAACATTTTGCTTTCCACTTAAAGTTGCAAAAGTTGTATACAGGTTAGATGGTTTACCATCAGGATGGCATTACATGAGGTATGTTTTCCTTAAGAAGAGTTTGAGGTTCATTATTTTTCCAGACAGATGGAACCTTACTCAGTTTCTGTATGTTTCTTCAAGTACACATACTGTGGCTGACTTAAAAAACTGACAATTACCTATAGTAGATCACCTATTCCTTTTTATTTTTCCAAGAAGAAACATGAGGTGGTAGATTTACAGGGCGTGAGTGCATGTCAAAGTACTTCCTATTTGGATGGAAGTGACTGTGTAGAGGGCAAAGAGAAACATATAATCCCTCTATGCTGCTTGAATAGAGTCATTCTGAAAACAGTGAGTCAGTGTCCACTCACTGCTTGGTGCGTCAGATGAGAAGCAGTTAATGTGTCAGTAATTGGATAAGCCGTATATTTCGGGAAAAGCCCTTTATAATAATATCCACTCACAGACTCAGAGCGTGTGGTGCGCAGGCAGCGATCTTTAATAGACTGAAGAACAAACAAACAAACAAATAGAAGAGATGAGATGCAGAGAGGTGAAAAAAAAGGAGGTAGAAATAGCAGCTGTATTCTTCTGGTGCGTCTGGCTGGCAGCTCTTGGGGGATTGGCAGGATTAAGTGAGAGCTGCGGATGACATCACGGGTAAGGATGGCTTACCCGCTTGACTCGTAAAGTGCTCCTCGGTTTGTGCATCTACAGGCCGAGTGCCAGAGCCAGGGTGTGGACGAGGGGGGTGAGGGGGATCATTAGTGAGGTTTTATTGGAGCACTGGGGAGGAACTGCTGGTACATGGGTGCAGACGCACAGGAAAACAGGATTCAGACGGGCTGTGTAGTGTAGCTGTTTGATTGCTCCCAGACCCTCACTCCAAGGCGTGTGTGTGTATGTAATGGATAGACAGAGAAAGAGAATGGATTGTGATTTTAATATGTGTCTGATACATAAATTTTGAAGCCAGTGAGTGTGGAGAGTCTTCACTTGTATTTGTGCTTGATGCAGATACACATGGTACACACATAAGCGTATGTGTGTGTGTGTGTGTGTGTGTTTCATTGGCATGTGTGTATTATTGTCCTTTTATATATGTTCGTGCATGTTTGTGCACACTTCTTTCATCGTGATGGAAACCAGAGATATCCCATAGCTGTGGGGGCCTGATCTGCAAATGGGCTGTCCAATGAAGTCTGCTCCGGGTTCTCATAAAAAGCACAAGGCAAAAGCTACAACTCCTTTTAATTTTCAGAGAAACACCACCCCCTCACACTTTTCGTCCGTCTCATTCTTCTTGCGAATGTAAAAAAGTCGACAGCACTGACATCCATTGCTAGCTGATACAAATCCCGTTCAGTCACCTCCAGATGGGACGGCTGCCTTTAACATTGAGAGCACAGCAGTAGCACATCCTGACTCATTGTTTCACTGCATATAAAATTAAATCAACCACATCTTCTGGGGGAGGCTAAATATGAGCAACCTTTTCCAGTTATGCTGGAAGAGATCCCTTCAAGAGATCTGTGACTGTATCTTCTGTGGAGATTTGTCACACTGAAACAGCTCATAATGAGCCATGTGGTGTTCAGAACATGAAGCAGGGCTAGCAGACAGTGGTTTGACACACACTTTAAGTTTTGCTCTGTCCGTGTCACTCGTCACTGACAGCCCAGAGGAAAGGCCAGAGGAACTGTATCCTCTCCATCAAGCCACGGCTAGGAAATGAGCCATTCATTCTGACCGCTGCTGTCGAGCTGTCTGACCTCTCAGGGCTGGAAGGCCCACTGTGGTCTCATAAAAAATGCCAGTCATAAAACAGCCGAGGGGGTAAGTCAGTCTTGAGCTATTAGCGGGTGATATTGGATGAGATTTCAGTAGGTGTCTGGGTGTAAGAATGGACAAGGCTTGGAGGTAGGCTTGTGTCTCTGAAATGATAGATATGTTGAGCATGGAGAAAACATTGGATCACGAGGAGGTGAGCTAAAGTTATTAACTTTATCATTATTGTGCCTGTGTAATGCTTTTTATTTACAATATTTGCAGCACAGTCCATTTATCATAAAAATCCTGGATGCTTTTGTCAAAAAAGAACAGAGTCGTGCCTCAAATTAACCCAAATAGTGCCATTAGTTCACTTTCTCAAAGTTCGCACTCAAACAAAACACTACCCACACACAGTCTCAAAGAACTAAATGCACTTGTTATCAATTGGGAGAAAGGCATTATACCTATTAGCTGTTTTAATGGTGCAAACAGGGGCACACAAAGTAAATACTGAGGTTTACAACTTCCCGTACTCAAGAACAGCATATGTTTGATTGTGGTTGCTAATGTTAAACTAATTAGGGGGGTCTGAGCTGAAATACTATGCAGAACATTGATGTTCACTCAGTTGTGACTAAACACTGGTTAACTGTGAGCAAAGTGGGAGCATCCATGCTTAATAATGGCCTAAAAAAACCACATTTGAATACTTTTTCTGCATTTATCTCTACTGAATAACACAATTAATCATCCATTAGAGGAAGTAGGAAGGGGTTTCTTTGGAGATTTTTTTCCATTTTGTGGATAAATGTGTTTTGTGTTCAATGTTAAATAAAGGCTTATCTTAAGAAACATTTCTCAAGGACAATTTTAGCCAGTAATTTCCCTTTAGAGATAAAGAAATAACATTACATTTATATAGCCATTAGTTGTCTCTGTATTTTTGAGCATTAGCTGTTCTACACAGCTTGGCACCACAAAACAATGATTGTGGATAATACATCACATTTAAGCACATTTCAAGTAATTTAACTGCTGAATGATTTGACACTATTTGAAAAAAAAATGGATAAAATATACTTATACTTTAATATACTATATATATTAAATATACTCTATAAATATATATACATGAATGATAGGTGTGTTCATGCCCTATCCATATCCCCACGCCCCTTTGAGGATTTTTACTGTAGATTATCATAGCGATAAAAGGCCTGCCCAGAATATTTTTTCCATATTCAGATAGAATATTCTAACACACAAGTGGTCTTCTTTGTGACCCATGTTATGAAAATATGGAAACATTCTTTTTCGAATATAGCAGGGCTCTTAAGTCAGGTCAAAAAAATTGATGTTATCCTAAACATGGGCAGTGTCATTTCTTCAACTGGACTGGAGTGAGAGACGGGGAAACAGCAGTGATATTAGATATTAAGAATTGCTGATTGCCATCGAAAAATTTTATTTTGGTCTTTTACTCTTCTGACAGTGACATATTCCCCATGGATCTCTGGAATGACAACCCAGAGAAAAATAAGATCTTTACCTGGGACATTTTGGGTGGGAGGGTGTGTATGTTAGAGTGTGTGTTTGTACAGTGTAGAGTATTACCCTTTTGCCCTGGAGGAGTGACAGTGAAACAGTGCTGGCATTTATTCATAGGGTAGTTTCCACCAACAAGGAAAGAAAATGAGAAAAAAAGACTAAACACTATTTCCCAAACACTCCACTCAGCAGAAAAACTGCCTGAGTAATATATCAGCTGACCCCCACCAAAAACTCCAACATACACACACGCACACACACAGGCACGCACACACACACACACACACACACACACACACACACACAGGCATGCACACACACACACACGCACACACACACACACACGCACACACACACACACACGCACACACACACACACCACCAACTCATTCTTGACCCCTAGCACCCTTTTAATCCTGTAAATTTTTTTACTGCTTGGTCCGTCACAGAGAGCTGGACACTGAGGTGTTTACACTAGGCTAGCCACGCTAGCTAGCGGCACTGAACACCGCATGGTCGTCTATCAAAATGAAAGCGTTCTCATAAACATACTAATTAGACTGGGCTTTATTGTTATTTAGCCCACGGATCGTTTAGTTGGTGTAAACCAACATATTAACCTCTGATTAGGTTGGCTGTGCTAATACTGTGTCATCACTACACCACATTCATCATGGCACTGAGCATAACATTTATCACACGGTCAGTCACCTGTAGCAGCAATTAACTGCTCATTTTTCACATTAATATCTTAAATTACAGTCTCGATGCATTATCGTGGCACAAAACTGTTAAATCTTTTTTTAAAACTTCAGACGGAGCTAGTGTGTAATTGTGTGTAATTATAGTATTTATTGTTACATGAATGTAGTTGCGAATGCCTTTAAAACATCTGTAGCCTGCTTACTTCACTGTATGTACAGTTTGCCAAGTTTCCACTTAATGTTTAATTCTGAAACAAAAGCTATATTTTTTGATGGCTTCAAAATTTGTCAAAAATTCTCAAATGTTTTACACAACAGTAGCCTCTGTGTTGTATGTTTTGGAACAAAAAAGGTGTATTAAACAGTGAAAACGATTGGATTAACTCATATAACAAAACATTTTCTATTTATTAAATACCTCTTGCTATCTGTAGGAGCCTTATACCATACTTTTACCTGTATTTACAATGAACAAAAACAGGTCAGAGTGTGCTACCTAGCAAAATAGTGAACAAAAGGGACAAAATGTGCATCTGAGTTTCTACATAGGGCTAACTGTGTAAACCGTAAATGAAAATCTGTCAGTATCAGTGCGGGTCCACAGCATCCAATAATAGCAGACTGGCAAACAGCAGTGGAAACTGAGGCTGCAGGAAAGAACACGAGGGGAGCAAGATGGAGTGATTCACGGGAGGTTCCGGTAGATACTTCTATATATCAAATTACAGGTGCCATTATAAGACTGGACCCGGTGCCTGTTTTTTTACCACTGCTGGTGGTACCATAAGATTCCAGCTGCCTCGAGTGGATTTCTTTCAAACAGGAGGTATGGCAAGCAGTTCATATTGTGAACTGGCTGTATATTTTTTATAGTGAACTGCTAAGTCTGTTATGTATTATAGGCAAGATCATTTATCTCATTCAAAGCTGGAAGTACTTTTACTCAATATATTCCAGGTAAGAGGCCAGTGAAGAAAAACTAAAATCAAGGGGAATGTGTCTGTTTAGCTTTGAAAACACTGACTGTGTTTGCATGTAATACGGCATCATCAGGAAAATAATGCATTTTAATGAAATCCTCAAAAAGATCAAAGGATACATAGATGGACAGGTTATAAGTGGATAGATTTTTGAAGTAAGACAAAAGGAAATACAGCAGTCGTCTGAGTTGGGAATTATTCCAAAGAGAAAATATGCTATTTGGGACATTGCCCTAAAATAAAAAGTTGTGTGAACAGAGAGGACTGGATCTAATATAAAACAAAGATAGTTAATACTTTGATTTTAACAACAAACAGGGAAACTGAGTGAGAGATAGAATACTGTAACTTAGTTCTTTACAGTGCAAGAGTGACTTTAATCAGCAAATCAAGCCTTTTTGGAGACAATAATCTATTGTGCCTTCAATCTGAACACAATTTAAGGAGGCATGAGATGTAGAACTCAACTGAGTGACTTATGACATTTTATTGATATGAGGAGAGCAGCCTACAGTTAGGTATCAAGCTACAGGAAACTTGCAACCTTTAATTTGCATATATTTAGGAATAAAGTTGTGTTGGCTTCCTTTATGTCAACATCTGGAATCATCGTCATCAAGCTCACAGGTTGCATAAATTTTCATCATGTGAACCCTCTAATGCCAAAAGAGGATTGATCCACGCCACGTAGTGTTCAAATGTAACTAAGTCCATTTTCTCAAATAGTGAATGTAAGCACAGTTTTGAGGGACTTTTATTTCACTAGAGTACATCGGTTTATGCTACTTTATACTTCTACTGAACTACATTTCTGAGGGAAACATTGTACTTTTCGTCGAGAATTTATTTAACAGCTGTAGTTAGTTGCCCCTGCAGATCAAGTTATTGTATACAAGATCTATGACGAACTTATAAAATACAATGTATAAATACAGCATATCTGTAGGTTAGTCTACCCAGCATACCCAATAATTTATTACTGGTAGATAATAATACAGCAGGAGTAGAAGCATTAGTAAATGATAGTAAATAATGCAACACCAATCCATTTCACTACTAATGTTTCTGATTTGAGTAACATTTTGAATGTAGGACTATTCCTTGTAATGTTATTTTTGTACTGTGGTTTTGCTACTTTTACTTAAAGGGGCTATATGTAAGTATTTTAGTTAAAAACAAAATCAAATGTTAACTAAACTTATTACTGTGAAGGAATAACAGATTTCCTGTCATTGCAAAGTATTGTATGTATTGTGTTGCAGAGATAGGTGCTGAACTTAGCATGCTAACTAGATGTCCCAGCCTGTCCTGTCTTGTAATACCACTTTGTATCTAAGGAGGCAATAGTGACTCACTGTAGTGAGCTGTCTGCCCTCAGCCCAAACCATGAGAATAAGGAGGAGCTCTGCCTAAGTGAGCAAGAAACCACGATAGGTAGCAAAGAAAGGATATTTTAGAAATAGAAGCAAAACAAGAGTTTCTTCTCGGCAGTTAAGTAAAGTGCTGTTAATACCAATGTAAGCAATATGTCCAGTGGTGGTAAGGAACACTTGTGTAAACATGTGCAAATACTTGCATATATCACCTTTAAATAAAGTGTCTGAATACCTCTGCCTCCACTCACTTTGTTTCCAGTTTTTGCTCTTATTCCAAAAAAAGAAAAGATTCCTGCTAAGCTGTTTATGACTAATGATAATTCATACATCCGTGCCTACTCCAGTTAATGTGAAACACCTCCCTCTTTCATTCCTTCAACCACCTTATTAACAGTCATGATAGCTGGACTGGTTAACAGCTGCAAGAGCACCGCTGGTATTGTTTTTACCCTCTAGGTCTGTGTGTTTGTGTTTCATCATGGCAAAATGTGGTCCTAGAGATACCAACTGTAGCGGGAACTGCCACAGAGGTGGTCTAAGTATTTTGGCAGATGTTTATATGTCTGGGACAAAAAGATGGCTGAGTTTAAAGGTGGGTACTGCTATTGTAATGACGCAGTAATAACTACTAGTACTCATGGGTAAGAAAGTCTAGATATTGACAATTGTCATGGCTGGAGTGATCCCATCGGCAGATGGGCTGTAGTCGAAAAGGTCAGCAGTGTGATATTTCTGCATTTCAAAGTCTTTCAGAATGTTTATAATGGTTGTGTTTATTCTTTCATCCAAAAATGCTGGATTGCTTTGGGTTGACTTTAAAAAGGCATGAGGCCACATGTTGCAAATGTCTGTAAGAACTTCAAGTGAGACGCCCGTTCCGAATGTGCTCTATAAATGTCCAAAGAATGCTCCTAAAACCCAAATAATACATGCATATCTCACCTCCTAATTGGAAAATGCTAAATTCAGACTATCCAAGCAATATATGCTGTTTAAATGACACAAATCAAAATTCCAAGTATTGTCATATTCCTAATAATGGTGGAAGATTAGTGTGTATGTAAACAGAGAGCTTCCCATTGAAATTTTTAGCTCATGCAATCATGTCATCCAGGATTGAAAAGTCCAAAAGCGCAGTGTTAAGTTGTTTAGGATGTTTTTCTATAGTTGTCATTATCTAGAACTCAGTAAAAGGTGAGCTTTTCCAAAGCAACTGCGATTTTACTTCAGTTTGCTTCTGTGTCTTTTTTTCTAGGTTTTTGCTACTGAAGGCCTATACATAAAAAGGTACATGTACACAAACCACAACTGGAGTGTAGATATAGCATTCATTAATGGGTTGTTTTTAATTAACATGTTGCTCATAAGATGAAACTACTGCCCACTAGAGTTAATTACCCACACATCTTAAAATGAACTTAAGATTGCATACTTGTCAGAATACAATGAGAGAGCCTTCTATACATTTTTTAAATTACCTTTTATGTAGACTGTTGAGGCTTTCTCTGACCTTTTCTGGCTCAGAAAAACAGCACTGTATGGCTGCACATTTCTCATATCAACTGCACTGCCACATGCGACTAAATAGGGCCACTGTTGGAACCACAACTATTTGCATTTTTTTCTATCTCAAGCAATTTGCATAGGTTTTGCATCCTGATATTATTTGCATAGAATAGGACTACAGTGGAGACCTACACTAACTATTAATAAAGTATGTTTTTATTGGTTAGTAACAGTGGTACTTTCTTGAGTCAGCAGGTGAGTCATTATGTGGCTTAAATTTAGAAAAAATTGTTAGCATTGGGATGTTGTAAGAAGTCAGACTGAGACAGCAAGGGATATCGATATCGTGCTTTTTCTGCATACAACTGCTGTCTGTTTACTATGACAAAGTATCAGTTAATGTTGGTCTGTGTGATGACAATCACATGATCCGAGGCAAATGTAGTACTAACATAGTGTTTACATGGCGCAGCACATTGTCTGCCAGTTTTATTTAACTCCACCCTCTCAGAACTTGGCCGCAGAACTGTGAAGTTTCTGCTTTTTTGCTCTTGCATATCTTAAAACAATAAGCATATTTGTGCATTTTACAACATTTACTACATTTTATTTGAAAATTCTAACAGTGTGGTATATTCACCTGCTGGATATCACTTTTGGAGAGATTCATGCATGCCTGGTGAATTAAACCGAAATCAGTAACCATTACTTTGTGAGTAAAGAGGTGTATTGACAAAGTGAAAGTGCTGATCCAACAGGGCAGGTCGAATGTAACAGATCAACACCACAGCACCTGGAGCAGACTGAACACCTAAAGAAGATGGGCCTTCTAAACATGTGAGCACACCTGGTTTTTATACAGAGCATTGTTGTACTGACAGTTATTTTCCTTTTTTCTACTCGGAAAGTGAGCTTGCATGTATTTGCCAAAATCTTCACCTTACCCACGCTCACCTTCAGCAAACAGCATCTCTGATTTTACAGCCTCTATGTCCTCGCCCAGTTCCTTCTGCTAGAAATGTCTGCTAGCAAATTTCAATTTGCCAGCATGGCTGCTATTGTCATTAGCAGTGTTTTGGCTGCCTGTGCTGTTAACATTGTTAAAGTGTAAGAGCACAGGCTAAAGTCAAAGTTTGGGACATTTTGACTTTACTTAAAAAAAAAAAAATAGCATATAATGGAGAAACTAATTTGTTTGTGAGAAACTGACTTAAATGCTGAATCGTTTGTGCTTAAAGTATATACACTGAGAAAACTCAGAATTTGTCTTGGTAACTAATGAATACACAATGCAGTAGATCTATCAAAATTTTATTTAAAATAACAAAACAGCAATGAAACATATCGTTGTATATATATATATATATATGCTCCATGTTTCTTGTTGGGTTCGGGCGAGGAGAAGCTATGTTTTGTGTCACATCTTCCTGAAGACAGAGGACTCCAACACAAACATGTATGAAGACATTATCATCAATATCCTAACAGAGTCTAAGAGACAAGAAATTGCATAATATTGCCAATTAACATTTGTAAGTACTACTCTTATTCTGTCAGTGAGCTAATGATTTGTTTGCACAATCTGACTGTAATCATTTAACTTTGAGAGCTTAAAATGTATAGTAGAATTAAAATAATATGAAGTTACTCAGATGAAGTTACTCAGCGCTGCTCTTAGAGATGTTCACCCTAAGTGACCTGGAGCAACTGTGAGACATGATAGCTAATTTCTGTTGGTGCAGTAATTTGCAAGACAGACAATACAGAGTATACCAGACAGTTAAATATGGTCCACATTAATTATGAGAATATCAGTCCCCCCCAACAACACCATCCACCTTTGTCTGTTATAGTTCACAGTTCAGCAGTTGATGCAACACTGCGTCTTAAATATGTTGATCAAGCTTGGGCAAAAAGCAAATCATTCAATTAATTTTCCCCACACTTAGGCCAAAAAAGGACATGATGTCACATTTGAGATGCAATAATAAATAGATATTGATCTGAGTGATTATAACACAGTATACAGTGTATGAATGTGACACTACAATATTTTTGATAATGTACTAAAAATGGTGAAGAAAAAAAGCCATAAAAAATAATCTCTCCATTTCCAAATGGTTCATCACTTCTTCTATTGGCCAGCCAAGCACATGTGCTCAGTAAGAGTTGAACAAGGATTAACTTTGTCCTACGAGTCTGCCAGAGCAGGCTTGAGATCGCAGCAAAACAGGAAGAGCACGTATTAATTTGCCTGTTTTCTGGGTTCAACAGAAGTGAATGGGAGATGAAATGAATATTTGTATACTGGAAATGTAATCTGACAATACCTTAAGCACTGTTGTTGTCCATTTCTGTGTGTCATCCTTAACTTAAGTCCACAAGACCCACAGTCAGAGTCAATATCTTCTTGAGGGGTACCAGAATCTGAATAATCTTAGCATAAATTCTTTTTATGATTATGTGCAAGCCCTGGACAATGCAAGATAGAATAGCATTTTAGTCAGGTTTCCCATAATGATTTGTGTGAGCTATTGTTAAGTTCACATATTCTTTCCTCAAAACAATGAATTCTAAAAATCTGCAGTCAGAATGTGTTAAATACTGAGAATGGTTTGACGATTACGGTAATGACTTGAAATAGGACATAACGACAGACACAGTGGAACAACATGCAGCAGGAAAAACGCTTAAGGGTAGATTTCTTTCAGGGGAGTATTAATACTGACATCATCGCACCACTAATACTTTTTATGGACATCTTCACTGTCTATCATTGGCGCTCACATAGGTAGAGAAATGGGAAAAACTGTATTTCCAGTGGATAAAAGCCCTTCAATTTCAGCTTTTAATGATTGTCAAATCTAAAAGAAGTGAGCAAACAGGTGTGTATTCTTATGTGTGGAAATGCAAGCACAGGTACTATACTGTAGCTCGCTGTCAATCCGTGTGTTTGTGAATGTGTGTGTATAAAGAGGCAGATTCTGGGTCTAAGCAGATCTTTGCGTGAGTCTATAATTGGCGGCAGAGGGAGAATCTGCGAGCTGACATCTGCAGTTGATTTTTGGTGATAATAAATCAGATTTCTTTCTCCGCTGGTGTGCTTCCATACAGCTCTCACTCTCGCTCATCTGTGTTTCTCTATGTGTTACATGCACTCCCTCTTCCTCTTCTCCTCATTTCCTCAAGCTTGTGGAAACCCAAGGACTAGCTGTACCGAGTTCCTGCAAAACTTTGGACTCGGCTTCACTTTTCGGGTGGCCACACAAGTTGAGTTCTGAAAGCTACTTCCTGGCCAAAGCTGTAGTGGGAAAAAAGTACAGGAGTGTAAAAAGGAGAGCCCTACTCTGCGATTATCAGCAAGTGGAAGTGGATGGAGACAATGAGGTGTGAACAGACCATATCTGAGGAGAGCGCAGTCTGGCAAATCCTAAAACTGCCTTGTAGAGCCCAATTTTTGATGACTGCACTCATCTCTCCCATACATGGCTGAGTTAATAGTAAAGGTTTGCCACTGAGCCATTTCTCTCCACACCAATTTCCTGTCTAGCCACAGCCTCGGAACCAGATTTAGTACTGAATGACTGCTATTTTGATTATCCTTCTTCTTGTTACATTTAACATGGTCTGGGGTCAGGGAGAGTAAAAAAATAGGGGAAAATCCTTTTTGGCGCCCATATGGAGGTGACCAGGGATGTGAAAGATTACTTTCAATGCTTATTTCACTGATGATTACAGAATTCATTCTCCGATTTATTATCTGTAGTCCAAAAGATTACCAATGGTTAACATTTAAACATTTTTTATTACTGCATTTTTCATTTCATCACTTCATTAAATAAAACAATTCAAGGTTATGTTTACTATAAACGTTTATCATATTCAGCTGCATTTCGTATAGATGATGTGGCACAGCTGAAACAAGAACATGTGTTGGGTTGAGGGAAAAATAAACCTGCCTGATCCTGAATATTAGCATTGCTATAATAACCATAGATAATTCAGTCGTACATAAAAAAAAAGAAAAGTGGTATCATTCTATTTTTTATATACATGGCAGAAAGAGGAAGGTGCTGAATACCCTAAAGCCAATAAATTTTACAGTAAAATATTAACTTTAATATTTTTTTTCCTTTTTTCTTGTAGTTAGGTGTATCATCATGATATACAATACTGTGCAAAGGTTTAATACTGTTTATGTTCTTATCCATCATGCAGTACCATCAGGCTTGTGTCTGATCTGCCTACAGTCATTTTGTATCTTGACAGTGAACCCAAACATACAGCCAAAGGTTTGGTATGTCCCCCACAGAGCCCTTATCTCAACATCATCCAGTCAGTTTGGGATTACATGAAGAGACAGAGGATAATGACACAGAATCAATCCACAGGACTGTGTCAAGTCCTCCAAGAACCTTGGAACAACCTGCCTGCAAGCACCTTCAAGTGTACTGAAGAAAATTGGCGCTCTTTTAAAGGCAAAGGATGATCACAACTAATATTGATTTGATTTAGGTTTTTTCTGTTTACTGCACATTGCATGTAATTACTTGATAAATAAAAAAATGCCTTTTTTGGAAAGATTCTTCTCTTTACTTTTGGTGCCTGAGATTTTTTCACAGTACTGCAACTACTCCAATATATACTCTTGAGGATTCCATACTGGTGCATAATTGCAAGGTTGAATTGGATGTGATGCTTTACATGATGCATGCTAATGCTAAATTGCAGTCTGAACCAAAAGAGGTCAACCTAGTTACTCTACAGCATAAACTGAAAAAAGGAAAGAAACTAAGCAAAAAAGTAACACAAATGGTTCTTATGCACTTTGAAGATGGAATGACCCAAAGAAGAAACTTGAAATAAAGACAGGTTTATCTGTAACATATCCAAAGCGGCCCATTATTATCTGGCTAATGCACAACACACTATTGTTTTATGTTTTAAGAGCAACAGTAGAAACATAAATTCTGACCAAAGCATCAAAAAGAGCTTTAATGTACAGGTCATAAGTTTTAGGTGTCAGGTAAAGCACTGGTTCTTTATTATGTCTTCTCTGGACCATTGTCTAAAAGCTAAAACAGACGGTATACACTTGTGTGATTCACACAGAACAGTGATACAGCTGCTATTAAATCAGCATTAAGAAAAATTAGTGTGGTTGACTCCTCTGGTCTTTATCTTTCCTCTAATAGCATGAGAACACTGATTAATGTTTCAAGTAGAGAAACACCGCGTAATGAGATGGAATAAAACTGTGTCCATGCACATGTACAGCACTGAAGAATTGTTGTTACGAATATGGATGTTTCTGTATGTGTGTTTGCATGTGTACAGTGTATATGTATGAATGCAAAACAGTGTTGAACCTAGGTCACAGACAGAAAGGGGTTGAGTTAAATTCTCAAGCCAGGGGGAGAAAGCAGAGCTGAGACAGAAATGAAGAAAAAAAAGGCCTTGATCATACAGAACAACAACACATCTTTCCCTCAGCACACTGAGACTACAGAGTTTCCTCGGATCATTTCCGTTACAGCAGTCGTACACATGGAACTTTCTTCCTCAGGGTAGCCAAGGTTAGACAGGTGAAATGATCAGGCTTTAAACCTGGCTGACCTTTGACCAACAAGACAAAAAGTCAATGGTTGGAACAACAGATGCCTGATGGAATGCAACTTCCTACCTCAGCTGTTAAAACCCTAAAAGTATACTATGCAGCTGAAACAAGATGGGGGGGGGGTGCGAACACTTTTATTTCTGAATGAAGCCAGTGATCAGATCCTTTGCAAGATACTGTGTCTTAGTCTTTGGGACTTTATTGCTACTACTGTCACTTTTGAAGTTTGCACGTTCTTCCCCTGTGTGCATGGCTTCCTCCGAGCACTCTGGCTTCTTCCCACAGTCCATAGATGTACAGGTTAAGGGGCGACTCTTAATTGTCATAGGGGTGAGTATGAACATTCAGCGTGTACCCTGCCTCTTGCCAAATGACAGACGGAATTTTCTTCAGCCCCCCTGCTTTTCTCAAAAGGATAAGAGGCATAGCTGATGGATAATTTATTTTTTCTTTTTCTGTTAATTAGCTTGTGATATGGAGAATCTGCTACAAAATGTCAGAGTTTTCGGTTTATTTTAATAAAATTTTAACTAGAAAGTAAAATTGGAGGTACATTACATGATTGATCTCCAATGAGGTCCTTTTGAACTTAAAATTAATTACAGACAGGAAATGAAGTCCCCACTGCATGTCTATGCAATGTGTTTCTTATCTACTTCCTCTGAGAGGACACCTAAAAAGAGTGTTTGTATCTCTCAAGCCAGCCGCCCACCATGAGCTGGGTTCTGTTCAACGTTTCTACCTGTGAAAAGGGAGTTTTTCACTGCTGCTGTTGTCAAGTGCTTGTTAATGGGAGAATGTTGGGTTTCTCTAAATTTAACTATAAAGGGTATATGCTCTATATGAAAAGTGCCCTGAGATAACCTGATATGATTTGATGATTTGTAAATAAACTGAATTTTACTGAAAAATTTATCGAACTAAAAAGCAGCATCTTTCTGTCAGCCAACTGTAAACATTGGACCTCAGTCTGTCAGCACTGTTGTGTGTTTAAACATCTGTTTCAACCGCAACTTTACACTGATCGTCAGTATCATATGGCTGTAGTCTGGAGTTACATCCGCACTTCCAAATACATGTTGTCTATTACCACATTTGGATCTAATTCTGAGGAGTGTTTAGCGGTTGCAGTGGTGAAAGACCTATCCTCTCCCCTTGTTATGAAATTTGTAAGAGACGTTTAGCATCAGAGCGTACATGTGGTGCAGTGTTACAGAATTAGTCATGTGTGCTCTGACTGATATCAGGATACAAGTTGACCAGACTGGAATACATGTAATTTATCTTCACATAAAACACACTGAAGCTATTTAATTGATTTATAGTAATTTTTGTATTTCTTTAGTCATTTCATTCTAAAGATACATTCGAGTTTGAAAAAAAAAAATTACATGAATTTCTAAGAATTCCACTATAGAGAATTTCAAGAAATGTATTTATTAGGTTCAACAGTTCAGTTTCCTTAAAATTCAGTTTACAATCCCACTGAAACACTGAGAAAGTTCAAGTGTCATGATTTAGTCAACCAGACTTGACCCACCCTTTTTAAATTGTCTTTTTTTCATGTGGTTACATGCTTCAGGATAGCTTGGACTGAGTTTGTTTTCTGAAACAATTACAATGTCTGTTTGCAACCAATATATATATTTTTGTAAATACCATAGTAAACATGGCAGTGACACAATCTTAGCATATATCCATATTCAGATTAGAGACATAAAAGGTCTTCCTTTTTTCCTCCTCTACTGGAGATGTTACTTATTAACATATATACATACAGTACTTCAAACTCACTAGCTGGACCACAAAAGTGATCCCCTACCTTAAGCTTTCTGAATCTCACATAAGAAGAGAAATATATGACCTGGTCCAGTGTACCATTAAAGTATATGGAGCATTACCCATACTGCACATAGGGGCCATGCCACAGTTTTATTGCAGGTTTACAACTCACTGGTGGAATAACAGCAGCTTGTTTCCTTAGGTGGAAGATGGGAAAAGAGAGAGGAGTCAAGTATGTGTGTGTGCATCTATTAGGACCAAGTGAAGGAGGTTAACAAAATGCCAGGTAGCTAAAAGAAGTCAGTCCAGCATTTGTGAAGATGATGATGCAAGATGTTGCAAAAGACTTGGATTTGTGGCCATTCCTAATGAGTATTAGCAAATATGGCACAATCAATTTTGTAAATACAAAAACAAAATATTCATACATACATAATACTATACCTAGTGACAACAAAAGGAATCCCACTTTGATGACAGAATTTTGGTCAATATAGTTCAAACCTCTGCCTCAAGAGTCCTATCCTGTTTCACACAACACATTCCACCAATTACCAATTTAGCAAACTATTTTAGCATGATGCCACAAAATATAATCTCTGACCTAATACTCAAAACTATGTCATTATTTGTAGAGCTTGTTGGCAGCTACGTAAAAAACAGAGAAGTCTGTTACTCGAAAACACTGTACTTCTTGTCTAACTGTATGTATTTTATCAGCTACCACCTATTAGGATAACAAGAACAAATTGTTTACAATAATACTATTATTATATAATGATAAATCCAGTCCGCAAGTCAAAGTATCCTTGGGCAAGATACTGAACCTCAGTTTGCCCTGATGGCTGTGCCATCATTATGTGTGTGTGTGTGTGTGTGTTTGTGTGTGTAAATGAAATATACAAATGTGTGTAAATGGTTGAATGTGGCATGTAGTGTAAAGTGCTTTAAGTGGTGGACAAGACTAGAAAAACGCTATACAAATTCAGTCCATCTATACTAATAATATTT
Source organism: Istiophorus platypterus (assembly GCA_016859345.1). NCBI lineage: Eukaryota > Metazoa > Chordata > Actinopteri > Istiophoriformes > Istiophoridae > Istiophorus > Istiophorus platypterus. The sequence goes on from CM029111.1 coordinate 2,729,632, forward strand.
CTGCTCCAACTGGGGCATAAGCTAATTGGTGCAATGATTTAGTTGCAAAAAATATCACAAACTAAAACGCAATTTTTATAGAAAAGAATGCTACAGTTCAGTCATTTTAGCTGCAACACAAACTGCAATAGAGAAGAGTTGAACTGAAAAATAATCTTTAATCACATTTATATTTTGAGTTAATTGTTATTAATATGGACATATACATCCAGTATTTGTAAACCTGCCCCTTCAACAACAGAATAGTTAATTATTTGTTGACACTTCTGTGCAAAATCCATACTCAGCAAAAGAAAGAAGGGAAATTATTTTCATATTGTACAGTTTTTTGTTTATGCAACTGCTGAGAGTTAAGTAAACTTAATGTTTCCATCCTGTTATTGTTTACGTCATGAACATTTTTAAAGTTTCAAAGGACACTTTGAAACCTCAAAGGAAAATGATAAACAGGCAATTTCACATTCCAGATTCATGCAGACATGTGAAAAAGGACCCTGTGTCAAATCCTGCATATTGCACCAGAGGTAATTTCACTGCTCATAGAGTAAGTACTCATCTTAATCTCTCTAATGGCAATACATCTCGAATAACCTGAGTGACTTGGAAAACACCACCTGTTAAAATGCAAGCCTTACAGCTTAATCGCACCACTGAGGTTGATAAAGTATATAGAACTAAATCAAAACTGGAGGTGGTGTGGGGGATCAATTCCCTGAGGGGGATGTTTGCCATTGAACATGACACCAAGGGACGAGCGTGCCTAATACATGTTTGAACTTCAAGTGAGCTTGGGCCTCTCTCTTCTTAACATGACCACTCCGGTCCAGCAGTCCCCTCCAAAGCTGGCTAGAAGACACGATCACTCAGATGATGATATACATAGGTTGGTGCCCATGTGGGAGATGGGGAGTGAACCATTTATCCAAAAATATAGCACCTCCCTGAGAAAAGCAAATTTTCCTTTCACTCCCATACTTCCAGGTGTTTTGGTCATTAGGTCCTCTGGCTATTAGAAGTACCAGGGTACTTGCTTAATGGTTATAAGGCCAACCATCATGCTCAGATCACACCTCCACAGCTGTAAAGACTGGCAGGGAGGGGTGGCAGCCGGGGAGGCATGCGCAAGGGGGGACCAGGCCAAAACACCCGCTTTGTTCTCTTGCAGCTCAGGTTACACCAAGCTCTCCCCACAGCCAGCGTGACATTCAATACTGCAACTGTAAATTTTACATTAAGCGTGTGAAATCACAGATGCACATGTCACAGGAGTGTCATAAAGTGAATTTACTTAGCTCGACTTCAGCACGCACCTTAACTCTTCAAGTCTCTGTAGGGGGGCAGTCGGGGGTGGGGATGGTGGACAAAATTACAGCAATTAATTCTTGAAATGGCTCCCAAAAAGTGCACTATATGTTGATGTGTTCAGGGTCCACACCTGGTCCTATTCACCTTATTAACAATAGCTCACCATCATTATATCTTTTTTTGGTATTGCACATTAAAGAATAATCAATGTTTAGGCTTGGCTAAAAGCTTGTTAAAGATTTAATGGTCTGTGAATGTGAATAATAACTCTAGGTGACAACTAAGAGAGTGAAAATGACCTTTACAGTACACACAAATAGCACCGCAGAGGTGTAATATCTATACACACAAATAAACACAGTTCAGGACCAGTATATCAGATTGGAATATGCAGTAGTGTGTAAAGTTCATGTGCTATGGTTAAAATGTAGGACTATCACATCCATGATTTACATTACTTTATTTCAGTCTAATAGCATTTTAAATATTCATAGACAATGGAGCTGCAAATCTGTCTGCTTACTGGTGACAGAGCCCGAGTCCACCTGTTCACTCTCAGATCATCGCTCCACTAAAAATACAAAGAGAGGAATCCAGACAAGTCTCAGTCATAAACAGCAGCCAAGGGAGACCCATACATAATGTGCCTCCATACTTCTGTTAAGCAGCCATGACTCTGCAAGTGCCAGAATTATTATTTTTGGAATATAAGAGAGCAATGCTGTCACACATTAAAGAGTTTAGTCATTTACTCCATTTGATAAGTGGATATTTTCTGTCAAATTTTATAAATTCCATTAATACAGTTTCAATTCAGCATAACCCAACACATCCAGCTCATTGTGTGTGACTGTGTGAAAAAAAAACAACTTATGAGGTCAATCCCATGCAACTTCCCCACTTCCTATTCATTAAATGCTGAATATGACTAATTCAAACATTCCCTTAACCCCTGCAGTTCATTTGGCAATTGCTCAATAAATTCCACACAGCAGTTCATGCTGCCTACACCATGAGAGTATTCCCCTGCTCAAAGGGTAGGGGGGAGCCAACATTAAGACTGGTGGTTTGTAAAGTGAGCTGGGAAGTTTAATTGATCTAAAAGAATTTAATGTGGCGTAGTGAATCGTGGCAGACAGCATGGATTTATATCACAACCCTGCAGAAACGAACATAATATTGCCAGAGTTTTACAGCAGAAGGGGGATTTTTTTTTAATTGTGTCCACAAAAGTGATTTATTTTGTGTTGAGTAATACTGCAGTTCAGTGATAGCCCTGAATGCTCATATTAATTCCCACTCGTGCATATAAGTTGTGGAAAATATAATACAATGTACTTTAGTTTAGAACTAAATATGTTTTTTTTTTAGAAAGATATGTTTAATTTTAGACTATTAATTAAAGCCATCGCACTTGTAGAAGACTATTTTTTGGTGCTGACCCATTTCACACATCACAAAGCAATATTCACGCCTGAGCTGTATCATTTTAGACTAAGCTCTTTCTCTCTCAAGTGTTAAGTCCATCCTGCATGGACTTCCATGAAAACACAGAGAACTCTGCAATGTGTTAGAGATTTTGAATGTAAAACCAAGATTACCACACAGCCACAGGGAAAGGGATTCAGCACAATCCCCACAGGATGTGTAGCAGCCAAGTCAAACATGAGCACAGATATTTACCAATATGTCCTGAATACTATGGCCACACAGATATAGAGATTCCCGCAACAAATAACAGATGAATGTCAAATAATGTCATTTCTGTTTTTAAAAAATTTTAGGAACCAGTATGCAGGGGAGTAGTTCTAAGTAATTACTTATCCAACTTGTCTTCATGTACTGACGAATTTTATTTGTGGTTTAATAATTCTTGACTGAAGAAAAATAGATAAATAAATAAATGAATCACTAGACCTGCTCTGGTGCCTCAAGGTATTAGTGGTAGGAACGATACAAGCATACGCCCCAAATGCAGTGCTTTGTGTTTTCTCCAACTGAACAACACGGTATCACAGTATCAAACTGACAGACTCAAATTTTCAGAAAGATTTCAACTGACTCAATATGTAATGAGTGGTGGGATGAGATGAGATGAGAAATAGCCATCAGATTTATTATCTGTGCTCTCAATAGATGGTGCTTTTTCATTCTTTTGCATAGTGTGTGTTGACTGGGTGACAAGCATTATAATCCTGAATAAATGCATGCTAAAAGACAGACCACCCTTTCAACACAACTCTGATTTATTTTTAGGGTTCAGAAGCTGTTAATCAGCAGGCTATGGAAAAAAACATGATTTTATTTTGTCATAAGGGTTTTAGTTTGAATAATTCTATTTACTTGTCGTTACTTATCATACCGTAGGACGGTGCAAAAGTAAACATTTACATGTGCACTGGAAAACTACCTTTTGATGGTGGATAAAAAATGGTTTTGGAACTAATCCCCATCAAATAATGACTGTGGTTATCATTAGGCCAAACTCCCAAATATTTGGAAAGTCATTTCACTGCTTGTACTGGTTGAACCTGGTTAAAAACAAAAAAATTGTATTGGACTTAGAAGTGGCTGATGTGTTAAATTTTAGCATGTAACTAAGCATAATCTGAGGCACAACTAATACCCATGTTGACTTAGCCTTGCCATCCTATCTGAGAAAAACCAGAGAGACCACAGCTCAGCAAAACGTATTTACATTACGGAAGGGAGCACCGGATGAGGAAGATTGAGTCAGGGAAAATGTACGATGTATCATAAAAAATGTGATTCTCATCCAAGGAAAAAAAAATGTTCCACTGTGACTTCCCGTTGGAATGATTTTCAGACAGACACAAGCCCATGGGAGGAAACCAAGGACTCGTTAAACCTACCAGACCTGGCTTAGACCACACCTAGACCTGGCCATCCATCAGATTGACTGGACCGAATTTACAGTGTGACCTGATCGGTCATCATTTATTACTTTTACTGGTCCTAAGTGGAGGCAATCACCGGCTGGTGTTTGTGTAAGAGGAGACCTCCACCTGCGAGGGTCTCCCATTAACACAAACCTAACTTGGGGGGAGATATGTCATCTGTCGGTGTTAGTTTGGATTTGGCCTGAGTTTTTCCTCCCTAAATGAGCGGATTTGTATCTTCAATGAAAAAAGATGAGAGACTAATCTGATTGTGTTACATTGCCCTTAAATGTATCCTCAGAACTATGACTTTTCTCTTGCGGGAAATGCTTTTCAACCAGTCATCTGGATGAATTAACAGATCTTAGCATTCAAACAAGATTGAACAGAATAATACACAGAAACAGCTTAACAGTAATCAACCATGTGTGCAAGACACGAGCCGTTAAAAAGATCTTGCTGCAGTCTTATCTTCTTGATCAGTGAAAGATCTAAGGGAGAGCTTGAGGTTAAAAAAAAAACACAGACTAGATGATGGTATAACTATTGTAGCCAGTAACACAGCTCCCTCGGAGCTGTCACCTCAGGGGGTATTGCTAGGTTGTGGCTTTGAAGTTCCACTGATACTGGCTTCTGTTCAAGCTCATGACACGTCCTTTGGACGCTCCATTGAACTTGATCAGTCACTCAGCAAATAAATGTACAACCAAGGAGAGGGAAAAGAAGGGCAGATAAAAAGACAAAGAGGGAAACAACCGTAAAATAACAAAACAAGGTTAAGACACACCATGAATAAGATCACAGAAGGTCATGACCTTCCAGATACTTCCTTGTAGCTTTCATTGAACACAGATCAAGACTGGGTCAGGGTGCTAATGTTCAGACCGGGGAGGGGGGGGGTGGAAAAAGAGAGAAAGCAGATAAAGAGAGCCCGAATGCCAGGGCATCCGATGAAAATATATTTTGGCACGGCACCACATTCCTATTTTGGATGCTCATCAAGCAGTCAAATTTGATCAAATATCACAGGTAAGGTGCTCCAGCACATGCACCCCCTAACTCCACAATACAGGGCTAATTCTGCATAATGGTGCTCGGGGGAATGTGTGAGAGGCTGTAGTGTGCTAACAATTAGGTGACAGAACAAGAGTAATAGAAAAAGAGAATAATGGATAGAGTCCATCTGTGGCTCACCTTCACTTCCCTGTCTAATCACCACCACATGCTGATGAGAGGTACAGAGGAAGTCCCTCCAAAAAATATACATTCTTTCTCATTCTGCTCACTTGCCTGGTTTTGAAAGGTTTGGAGTTTCCTATAAAATTTTTATATCATATCATATCATATCATATCATATCATATCATATCATATCATATCATATCATATCATATCATATCATATCAGCCGTATCTATGTATTATGTCCACAGAAATAGCAGACAGATTAAAGGGAAAAAATCCCTTTACCAAAAGTGTGTTGGTAATGTGATGTTCAACCACAAGCCTCCAAAACATCTTCTGTGCTCCTTGTCATAAATTCTTCAAATCTATTGAACTCTACTGGAGGAAGGAACAGTATTCTTCTAAAGGACATTCCCTTGAATGGTGTTTTGCTGATGGTGGCGGGGGGAACGCTGTCAAGCAAATCACTGTGATATCCTGCATAGGTGTTTAACCCCTAAAGGTAGGACCACTAAAAGGACCACTAAAACCTCCACTCTGTAAACTTTCTAAAGGACCTCTGAAAACTTCTTATGGACCACTAGAACTTCCAAAACTAAATTAAAACCTCACCCCTAGAGACCCCTAGAAACTCATAGAGAACCTCTAGAACTCACAAAATACCTCCATAACATCCTAAAAGGACAACTTAAACATTCTAAACAATTCTAAGAACAAATTAAAGGACCTCTAGAACCTTGCCATCAATAACAAAACGAATCATAATTTTTATCATGATTTTAGATTTTTATGACCTTCTCTATAACAACCAGAACCCTGTAAAAGACACCCTGATCCTTCTTTAGATTCTTTATATAATATACTGACATGGTGAATTAAATAAAAGTAAAACCCAAAAGTGTGTTAGTAATCCTTGAGCCAGGTTTTTCCTTTAATTATAACCTGTCTGTATGTTACTCAGTGTATGTGCACAAAATCTATGTTGCAGTCATTGGTAACATCTAATTTCTATAGCTAACATTAACCAAAATTACCAATAATTAGAAATCAGAATTGTGAATTCTAATGTTGAAATGTTACTGCTACTGGTACTGTAAATTCCTCTGACTATGTGGTGTCCTATGCAGGTTAAAACCACTAAGAACGTATCTCTTCCTTGCCCAGGCATGAAAAAGCCTTACCAAAAGCAACCTTAACTGTCCCAGCAAAGGTGTGGGAACCCATGGCACAACCTGGCATTACATAGCTGACAAAGAAATAGCATGCCCTACCTCAGCTCTCATCTAATTACAGGTATGGTTTACCAGCTACGGCTTATTAGTATTTCCTTAGCAAACTATAAAAAATAATGACAGCATTTTGTAGTTGCCTTGGTTTTCTTGTTCCTCCCTTTTTCCATGTTCTTGGATAGCACAGATTATTTTTAGCCCTGACTGGTGAGAGTTAAAAAGTCACAGCCAAAGCTAATGCCTGTTTTCTCCCTCGGTCAGCATTTAACATCCTGCAGAGTTTTGCTTTGAGTTTTAAGACACTGAAGCTGCTTTGACTGAAACCTGGATGGAGCTTATTTGTATCAGTATGATACCTGTGTGTCTGTATTTTTTGATATTGAAATGATGATAAATTGAAAATAGATGATAAATTACTCTATAAATAATTCACCAAAGTAACCACCGCAAACTCACCAGTGTCCTCCATCCCAGTCCTCTCATAACATTACTCTGACACAGCAGTGACCTGTAGTGAGTACTTCTAAGAGACTTGCTCCCCCTAGTGCCAGGGGTTTTAACTTCCAGGGTCCAAAGCTTTTTAAGCCTGCATTTCTCTTCTGGTACTTTTTGCTTTTTAACACAAACCTGATTCTTATAAATATGTATAAAATACAGATCTATAAAAATGATATATCAGATCTTAGGCATATTTTGACTTGATCATTTGGCAGGTCTTCCTCCTTTATACATTTGAACTTCAGAAAATTTAGCAATGACTGTACAATGAAAATGTATTTAAATACTTTGATAGTGGCCAAACATAAAGCCAAGGACACAATGTGAGTAATCAGAAACCACAGACTTGGACTCAGTTTCACTGCCAGAGGTCATAATTAAGTTGTGTGTGAGTATCAGGGTGTCCGGACACTAAAACAGGCTTGAATGACTTTAGTGCTGTCCTCAGGGCACCCTCAATGCTCTGACCTTCCTGAACATACTTCTCAGACAGTGCTGCAGAATAATTTGTTGGCATGTTTGTTAACATTTGGTTCTGCTTCGGTAGGAATGGACACAACATATTGGTAGAAAAATAAGATTAAAAGGTCAACATAAATTGATTGCAGTTAAAATCAAATATAAACTACTTGAGGGAATGGTTATTATTAGAAAAAAAAAATGTGTTTTAGCTCCACTTGTGTATGCGCCTCAGCCTTGAAACACATGAATTTCTCATGCAATGTTCACAGATGAGCAAGCCTACCTGTGGGAGCATGGAAAAGTAGGTTTCAAAAATACATTAAGACTTGTGCAACATCATCACTAAAAAATACAAGCAAGCAAAACTGTCACAGTTCTTTAGTCTAGAAAATCATGAGCCTGTAGTCTTGCATCCATTATCAAACATTCATCACCATCCATTAAAATCTTGTTTGCTTATTTGTTTACTTGTCTCTGTAGGAGCTCACGGGTTGTCACCACCTTGTATACATTCCATCCATTCAGTGGTGTTTCAATATTCACAATGATGTAAAACATGCACATCTAATATATTATTTAGTCATATTCCCCAGTAATAAAACACATTTTTGATTCTCTCTGGTGTGATCCCGACATTGTATTTCCATTATTTTCTCTTTAAACATTAACCATGGTTTGTTGGGGATGCATTTTATCTTCTTTTTCTGCTGAAAGATTCAAATATCCTGCTGGTCAGGATAGGCAGGTCATAATGGTAAAACAGAACAGACAGAGGAAGCAGGGGAAGAAATGTTTTGCCTAAAATCTGCTGAAAATTCCCTTTTTCAGGCTTCTCTCTCACTCCCATTACAGCACAGTGCTATGACTGCAGTTTAAGGTTTGCTAGGCGCTGAGTGGGGATTTCTTCCCAACTAGGGCTAATGACCTTGCATAACACACACAAGCCCATGCGGTATGTCCTATATGCTTACTGATCTAAATTGTAAAATGAATATCTCAAATGCTTGAAAATGGAAAAATATTCATAGAATTGAGTACCTTTAATATAAGTGAGGCTAAAGTAATGATATACAATATAGTACCATGGAGACAATATACCATTAATTTGATTTCTGAACTGCCATTTTGACTATGCAGGCTTGTAATTGACCATTAAAATATGCTACTATTTGTGGAATAATATAGAGTATTTGTGATAAGTCTGGCCATTTAAACCCAAATACTGTAATAATCTATTATGGCAAAAAATAGAATTTCTATGGATGTGACAACTAATTTTGAGGATGTGTTTGATGGGTATAAGTTTTGCTTTAGTGAATTATGTTAGAACTTCTCATCCTGAGATAGATCACTATAATATGGGCAAAGAATAACAATGGTTCATTCTCCCTGCATGGAATACATACTCATTAGTCAATCTGTTCTGTTAAGTCTTAAAACTGAATTGGATCCTGTAGTTTTCCGTTACTTTCTAATTCCTCAATGAATGCATAATTCATTAAACAATTTAATACCCCTTAATTTAGTTTGACCAAATATTTGGAAACAGCTTGTTTGAAAGTAATTTCAGAAGATGTGTTTTGGTTTGTTTTTAATTGCTACACTTAATCAACAAGAACATTATATAAAAGGAATTAATTAACAAGTTATTGCTATATATTTATTTATTTTAATTAATGAGGCATTACAAAGACTTTATAGAATCCAAGGGACTTACAAGTGTATTTTTGAGCAACAGTAAAACACACATTTCAACTCCATGAATATAAAATCTGTAACCAAAAATTAATATCACAGTTCATACTCTACCCAACTAAGAGATATTTCAGCTTTTAATACCATATGCCTCGAAGAATTTTACTGCCAAAAATACCTGATGCACTGTAAAACAATGTTATTTCCTGAATCACTTACATGAGGTTGACCTCATAAGTGTCAAGACCACCCTGCAGATGGAAGAAAAGAGGCTTGTTATCCCAAAAGTTCCCATTCTGTTACAGTGGTTTCAGAAGCCATGGGTCCCTTCCAGAAGCACTGGATGTTCCCTCTTGCTGCTAGTACGCTGATTGGTAGCTGCTCAAAGCCTTTCTCACATGGTGTCCTGACTGAATCTGAATCAGATCCTGATTAGATCAAATTGCAGAGAAAGACCTGTGTACCCCTGTGTGCCCACCTTTGTCTCACCTCAGTGCTGGCAGTTGAATTTGGCTTTTGGGAGCAAGGAAGCTGTCTTTGAATATACGCTGATATCTATGGGATATTTATGTCTATGTTTTTTTGTATCTGCCATGAATAGCAGAGATCAGAATTCAGATGTCAGAGCTTGGTTCCTGCTGGCTTGCCACTAATTTAATCCCAGCTTGCAGCAGAGAACAGTATGGAAGGATATGATATAGTCACACTAACTAGAAACACAAAATATTGCAAAATTACTTCTTAGTCTTTCTCTGGGCCTCAAGCTTTGCTCAATGACAAAGCACTGGCTGCAGATTCCCCATTATAACATCCATGCACCATCAAATGGACAGACAAGCTCATTTTGCAGGCACTAAGGGGAGGGGCAGCAGTCTGACTGCCTGGTTAACTTTAAAAAAGCGACATGTGTCTCTGTCTCATCATTTATCTGTCACACGCTCAGTGTGTTGGCACTACCCTGACACTGCTCTAGCAAAGTGAGTTTAAAGCCAGAATTGCTAATGTCTATCTAGGAGGATGGAAAGAGAGATGACTGGAGGGGTTGGGGGGCTTAGGTACATAAGTGAATTTGCCCCTTCTCTATGATTTTCTTTTATTATAATTGCACCTCATTATTAGCAGAGGAGACAGGAGGGTAATGAATGACATAAATAGATGTCCTCCACAGCTGACAGCTATGCCCTGATGAGGGACCGTCTCCTTGGGATAGAGACAGAGACATTTTATCATATGTGTGGATCTTTGATTATATTCTTAGCCAAAGCATTCTTTAAAATGACATTTGCAAAGCAATAGGATAGTAAATCTATCCAATTATTGGTTCTCTGTGTGGGTTGGATTTGGGGTAGAAAAGTGAGTGTTTCTTGTCTTCATGTACATTGTAATGACACTGCACTTAGAGCATACTGTGTGTGCACACATGCATCAGATGGTGTGTATATGTCAAGGCAGAAGAAAGTGAGCCATAGGGAGAAACTGAAAAAAAGAGAGGAGGGGAGGAAAAACGATGATGATCATTAGCTTTTGATGGATCAAATGACCGGGTGGATTTATGTAAAGCGGAGCTGGATAATGGGAAAGAGGCGAGAGGAAGGAGAAAATCATTTAGAAGAAGAGAAGAGGAGGGGGAGTACATCAATGGCATGCTCAGGGGGTAACGACAACAAGCTGAGAGGCATCATGACCAGAGATATAGATCAATAACTTCTCCATTATGTTACAAAAAACAGGGAGATGAGAAGAGGAGGACTTGGCAATGGAGCAATAATTTGCTTGATAAGTACACAAGGGACATGAGTGTGTACGTTTAGGGGGGTACTGATCAGGGTCACATAAACAAGTGGCAGCATCTCTCCCCAGAGGACCAGCAGCTATGATGAGGAGAGGAGGCACCTCTCAAGTCTAAAGGGATGAATGGCGGGAAGTGCACAAGCAGCATCTCTCTCTTGGCAGATAAAAATAAAAGTCAAAAGGAAAGGGCTGGTGCACAGGTGCTGCTGTGATAGCTGCCATACGTTATGGGCAAATTGAACTGTCAACCCCTCTGTGTTGTTTCCATGGCTGGATGAGCGGGAGAGGCTGAGGCAGAGAGAATTATAGGGGTATTCATTCGGTGATCACAGTGTGCAGTGGGAATGTTCCGGCAAATTAACTATCGAAGGAGAGGGAGAAGGATGTTAAGGCTGTCAGTGCGATAGAGGGATGGGAGGATAAACAGGCAGATGGGTGAAGAGAAAATTGTTGCCAGTGTGTTTTGAAAAGGTATCTGCTGTTTTTATTTGCTCAGTTACAGTGTTACGATAAATTCTGTCAGTGGATGCATTTGGTTCATGTTAACACCCTGTGTGCAGCTAAAACATGGCTGTTGTTTATACTCTACCAGTATGAATGCCAAAGCCAGGCTTGCTGTATTTAGAAAAAGCAGTGTAGCTCCAAAGTTGATTGCATGTGATTTGAGATATGCACTATGTGCAAACGTTTACACATTAATCAGTTTTACTTATGCCTTTTCTACACAGAAAACGTTTCATGTTTCGTGTTTTTTTTCACTCATTCATCTGTCTGATGCAAAAGATAGCTTCTATTTTAATCAGTCCAGTGGTCTATACAAGTGGCGTAATGGCCCACATTTTACAGGTGTGTAGCACAAGTAAAATTGTAGGCCATTATTGCAACCTTTTACGCTCCAAGTCCATTCTCCTGCATTCTGCACACATAACTACAGAGATGGTGTATTAGGCTCTGAGAGCTCCCAAACAGTAAATTACCTACGACTCAGTACTGTGGCGTAGCGTATCATGTGCAGACACGCACAGAGCACCTGAGCTGGAACTGGCAAAAGGTAATGGCATAAAGTAGGCTACACAAAATATGGGCCAACTTCTGCCTTCTTGTGTTTTCACTGTTTACTGATCTGCATGATGTGCATATGCAGCACTGTTTTGCTGTGTGTTTTACTTTGTGCACTCGGTAGCACGCACAGCTCCTCTGACTTTTTGCCCCCACCTCCACTCTGTCTGTATCCGCTTGCTCAAATATTTATAAAGATTCCTATTATTATATTAACTATTTATTGATTTATAATTTAAAAGATTTATACTGGGCACCTAGAACTGCATGGGAGACTGACCTGCACCTATAGCAGGTGCTCATCTATGGCTATTTATTATCTTTTAATGTTTAACCTGTGCCTGTTTGCCTTTCAGGAACAAAGAAAAAAATACTCTCAAAGAGAGACTGACCCACAAAGAGAATGACAGAAAGAGAGAAAATGAATAGGAAGGACAATCTGGCTCAATATTGCTCCTGGTTAGATATTGGTTACCTATGATCTATCTCCCTCTGGAGCAGGTCACATTCTGGCAGTCCGGACAGAGTTTTGATGATGAAAATGTATTACCATGCTCCTTCTCCTAACTGGCTTACATTTTAAGACTCTTTGAATGTGAAGTGCTTTTCTATATGGCATCTGCTCTCCCTTCTGCTGCCAGAAGCTCAAAATATGGATTGAGAACAGAGGGTACGATACACCTGTCTTGTGAGCAGCCCACTGGCATTTGGCAAATTTCATCTAACCAACAGGGAAAATGTACAAGGATATTAAATGTTTATTAAATGTCTCAGTTGTCACACTGAATGAAAATCTCTAAGATTAAACGTACCTGCAGTAACAACCAGTTTATCACTGGCGTTATATGATCATTTAACGGGAGGGCTGTGAAATTCAATATCATAAATGAAGAGGTGTTTCAGCCCACATTTTCCTAGCTGGTGTTTTGAATTTGTACTAAAAAGAAATAAATTTAAACAACAGTTCCTTAACAGGTCCAGAGTCCGTTTAGTGGCAACACAGGGAGAAGAAAAAAAGACTAAGTATTATATTTAACACAAATGCAGCCACGGAGTAATTCGTTCTCTCATTAGGAAGGCGGTGGATAGCCTCCTAATGCAGACGAGGGGCAGATTCATCATAATTCAGGAGCTCAATCAAAAGACAAGGAATGGAGGGAGGGAATAAAAGAAGAAGTCTGTGGTGGTCAGCAGGAGGAAGGATGCTTGGGTCTGGGAGTGGTGGGTGATTGTAGGAGGGATGGTGCAGAAAGAAAGAAAGGTGTTGGGAGTGAAAAGCAGAGCGTGCTTTTATGCAGTGCCTGGTGAGTGACAAGGAAACCATTAACAGAGTAGCACTGACCAAAGGGATTAAGTCCACACATGCATAGCTATTATTCAAGCTAATTAAAGGCTCTTTTTTCTGGGAGGCCAGGTTTACCTCTATAACAAAGCCATTAGAGAAAGAAGCAGGAAACAGCTCAGGCGATTTTGCTCAGCTGGCAAATCTTTATCATAAGTTGATCCAGGGGGAACAATGAACTGTACAATTTGGAGAGTCCTGTCTTTACCCTGGTTAAAGTCTAATAAATGACGAGCAGATTTAAAGGCCTGCTGCAAAGGCTTGATCTCCCATGACTGTTCATGCAAACCATTCTTTTACAATATGTTCAGAAAACTGAAATTTTCCTACCCCACTTCACCAAAGCTTAGATAATCAACTATAACATCTCTCTACTTCTGCTGGTGGGTTTAAACAAAACAAAAAAAAACTGATTTACACAAAAGATAGTGCTGAATACGAACATATTAAGCTACATGTATCAGGGAGGAAATGATAAGATGGTTGACAATAATATGAAATACAGTAGTTAGTGTTTGTAGTTAGAGATATGTTTGAGAAGTTGCATCCTGAAGAATCAACTATATATTATAGAAATACCGAACATTTGTTTGAGGCAGTTCCAACACACTGATTCATCCAGCTAAGAGAACCAACAAGTCAATACTTCATTCATAAAATGTCTCGCTCAGAACACATCTTGACCAGGAAAAAAAATGTAAGGAATCATTAGGAAAAATTTGGGGTTATGTAATTTATTTATGTAAAAAAAAGGATATAGAGACATTGGTCAATATACCGTTGACAATTTTTAAAATATATGAAAATTGATGTCATTAGCAGCCGCAAAAATCCAGCCTAGTTTTCGCTATGAGACACTAGTTTGAGGTAAACTGAATTTAGCCGACTACCTGAACCAGTTCAGACAAACATATACCTGTCACATATGAGACCCTAAAATCAGGCCTAAACCTTAACTTGATCATGATGACTTTTAATTTTCGATGTAAGGGGGGATATATGTTGGCTGGATGCTGAAATCAGCATTAGAAGCTGGAGGCAGGTAACTGAAGGTGCAGGTAACTGAGTTACATAGAGCACAATATTGAGTAACTGGCTGTGTGGTTGAGCAGTAGTAGTTTTAGGCTTAGGTTTTAGGCTTGATTGGATAGTGTGATCCAGGAAAAGATTTGCCCCTCGTCTTTTAAACTGATAGGAGGGAAACGGAGGGAATCGTGACAAAAATATAAATGAACAGGAGTCAAGTTTAACACATAAGGAGTGATAAATGAAGAATGAGCAGGTTCAGCCTGTACATTTCCATTTCTCAGTGAAATTGTGTTCAGAGGTGGAATAGTGATAGCATTATTAACTGCAAAAGCATTATGAAAAGGGACTTATTGATTTCACATGCCAGTTAATTTACTTAGTAGTTCTCAGCCTATGAAAACAGCCCTATTATGTCCTCTGTGGATTTGGAGGAGCTCTGTCAATTCAGAAAAGCCCTGATGATGCAATCAGGACTACCTCAGATTGGGTTTGGAGACTCCAACCAAAAGCCAGTGATATAAACAGTGGGGGTGGAGTTTAGTTGAGTTTGTTATAGGTAATGTACAGTGCAGGGTCTGTGGATCTTGACCCATACTAGGGGCTTAAAGCCAGGACACCTCAGCCACCTGCTACAACCTTGATTATTCTTTTTAATCTGTCTCTCAAGTCTCTGAACTTTATAGAAGTGCTACATTAAAATCAAATGAGAGCACTTAGCTAAAGAAGTCTTTTTAAAAAATGTTTTCTTGATATTATTATTAGTAAAATTGCATGTAGCCTATGTAATGTATTGCTAATTTTATATAACAGTACAACATTAGTTATCAGTATCATGTGACGCATTGGGGTTTTCTGACAACACTAGGAGCCACAAGCCCTGAATTAACATGTTACCACTGCCATAGACAAATCAGTCTGGTCAAAAAGGCAGATTGTGAGCCACGAATGGCCTGTGAGATACGTTCTGTTTACCAACAGTAGTGGGATCAGTGGAGGTTCAGTCCCCAGTGGCTGTAGTTGGCTGCCAAGTATCTTTGCTGGGGGGAATTTCACCCTAACAGCTCCTTGGAGACCGCCAGGGGCCTGTTGGCCTCTCAACAAGCAGGAGCTTTACTGATTCAGACAACCCCTGGGACAGTGGGAGGCATGTGACAGAATGAGAGGGAGTGGGGGACATCACTTTACTGGTTTTACACCCACGCACACGCCACAGTGGATCAGTCAGTTGGGATTGCACCTGACACTTGACATGCAGCCAACAAAGCAGACAAGCATGGAGGGATGAGAGAAAGCGTGAGAGACAGCAGAAGAAGGAAAACGAGAGGGAGTGCAGTGAATGACAGACAACAGGCTGATGGGAAGAGGCGGGTGTAATGGAGTGTGAAGTGGAAGACAGCAAGAGAGACCATCTGCCTGTCAACACAGTGCAGCCTCTCGTCTTACTCTCTTACTCTCCATCTTTTACTGTCTCATTGAGTGAGTCAGTCATTCACACAAACACACACACACACACACAGAAGTGCAAACACACCACTTAGGTCAAGTAAGATAATTAATGAGAGAATCCCAGTTCATCTCCTTAACTAATATTCGGTTGGATATTGGCTGCCAGCCACTAATTGCAGCACTTGAACAGCAGGAAAGTGCATAGCACAAGACAAATGACAGAGATAATGAGAGAAATATTATAAATAATCTTGCTAGAATTTGAATGGGAAATAATGTGATAAGAATTTGTTACTGAATGAAGTTCATTAAAAGGAATTATTAATTTGCCCAGAACACTGTATCTGTACATGAGTTCCAGCAGGACGTTATGTGGATAGCTGATAAGTCCTTCATAATTTAATTTGGCATGTATGACTTTAAGTATTCCATGAACAATATCTGGATCTGTGAAATTACAAGAAGAGAATGATCACAATAGGCAATAGTTAATTTTTTAAAATTATTTCTCTGCTATGATCTTGTTTCAGAAATGTTTAAATAATGATGTGGATTTAATTATATAAAAGCATACAATTTTTATACCTTCAGTCATTGGGCAACTGGGCTGTTCGATGAACAGTCAGATCACCTGGTGAGTATCAGCTTACAGAAAGGTCAGGCTAAAATCACAAATTTGCCTCTAAAGGCTTTACAGTTGATACAGCATGCAACATCCTCTATCTATAGACCCTCAATTCAATCAAGGTAGATCTTGGAAAAAAATACCCTCAATATGGGGAAAAAAATAGGAAATCTTAGGAAAATCAGCAGAAGAAGGATCCCTCTTCCAGGGCAGACAAACATCCAAGAGCTGTCATGTGTATAGAATAGACCAAAATTACCATAATAAAATGATATGCAAATCAGGTAACTGAAACTGTAGCCTTCGGCCAGGAGCAGATGACATCAGGTAGTACTCAAACTTCACCAATTGTCTCAACCTCTACCCATGGCACTCTGCAGCTGGTGGCCAGCATTGATGGCCAAATCACTGCCCATCTGCTCCTGGCTTACAGCTGCCCTCCTCCTCCCTCCATATCCAGGAAGAGGCTTATTCCACCTCCTCCCGCGTGCTGTGAACCGCTTGTTTCATGCTCCTTTTGTCCAGGCCAAGAGCTGACAATGACCACTATGTTGATTTGGCTGGGCAACCACTGGAGCTAATCTCCATAGGGAACAACCATGTCTGTCATCCCTTGTCCATGCATTCCTGAACTAAGGGCTGGTATTTCATGGCTTTTTTTCTCAATGGCCTCTTTGCATTCCTTCTTCAACAGCACTGTCAACTCAACCAGAATGTTTTTTTCCAATATGCAGACAGAATTTTGTTTTTTTTTTTTTTGAGAAAGGACCGGCTCCCTAAATGGTGATTGTCTTCCTCAGGTCAATGCTTGCTGGACTCTTGCTTTCTCCTGCTCTAGTGTGTCACCAAGAGATGGAAGCAACTTATCATGTTGCCATACATACTGTCCTTGAGTTAGAAATGTTTTACACCTTGAGAGTATGTACAAGTGCCCCCTTTTGACTACACGGCTTGCATTGCTCGTCCTCTTTCAGCCCCCATGTGTGCAGATGCGATGGCTATGGAAGGGTGTCATACATCCGTCACAAGGGGAGGAAAAACGGAAGGGCTCTTCCCAATGAGCCCTTGCACTTGGGCAAATTCCATTTTTTTCCAGGCACTCTGGGACCCTTGTTCCACTACCTTTGCCATCTGCTTCTGATCCTCACAGGTGGTTCCTTTTGCCTACACCATGTTTGGCCTGTTCTTTGCATTTGCGTTTCCCGCTGCTGAAAGTGTGCAGACCAGACAATGGAGGGTTGTGTTGATATCTCACTCTCTCAGAGAACTCATTACCTGCCCTATAGCTGCATTGACTGCCTGTTTGCACCCAGATCTGGTTGTGAAACCAGATTGTTGGAGTATGTTGTTGGAGTCTCTAAGACTCAATACGGCTCTGCATTTTGCCACCACTGATAATGGGAGAGCTGTAGCTGCCCGTATCAGATGGAGAGGCCCACTGAAGAGAAGCTTGGGAGAATTCCAAAACAAATCCATAAGTGCTTGCTGACTTTCCTGCCCCTCTACAGCAGTCAGGGGGAACTCAAACTGTGCAGAACCATAGAAGCCTGAACAGAAGGCCGTGTTGGTGCAGCTAGGTCTTGAATCTAATGCAGATTCTGGATTTGTCAATGTTCCTCGGCCTCCATCTGTCAGAAATGCCCCAAGCACATTATCAGGTTGTCCTCAATGGATGGGATGACATCACCTTGGACTTGAAGACTGAACTTGCTTGCAAATTTGTTCCTCTTCATTACCATACTCCTGGACTACCTGGCCTTGAGGGACATCCTTGCCAAAGTGACCTTGCCATCTTACATGGACATAGTTGTTCTGATGTTGTCCATGAGCCCCTGTAAAACAGGCTGGACACTACCTGACACCAACATAGAGCCAGGGGTCCTGCCAACAAGTTTGCTAGCCTTGTTTGCCTGTGCCTGTCTTTCCTGGAGGTCAGCTTTCTCTCCAGCATCATGGACCTTCCTCAGTTGTTCAACCTTTCAACCTTTCCTGGAAGCTACTCTTAAGCTACAGATTACAAGATGACTTGTAACATACAGCTTTTGGGGTGAATTCTCTGGTTACAGGACCTTGCCATCTAGGTTGGTCAGGAGCAGATGTCATCACAGCTTCCCTCCTCAAGCCTATTCCATATCCAGTAAGAGACTCATTCTGCCTCCTTCCCCATCCTGTGAACTGTTTTTGTCATGTTCCTTAATGCTCATACACAGATGCGAAGAGGAAGGAAATACAGATTGGGTCTAGTATACACAGTTCTGCCATTATACGAAAATGGATCAGGGAGGATATCGAGCAACTGAGCAAACTGTTTGAAGGCAGCACACAGGCGGACAGTTTTTCACGTAGTGGATACCAAATATTACAGTCGCATTACACTAAGTATCTACATCTGCACTTTTTGGAGAGATATACTATCGTACTATGGCCCTGTATGTCAAATGGGAAAGAAGGCTGAACTATATTTTTCTGATTTTTTTAGAGATAATCACTGATATATTGGCATTCAATTAAATATGATCAAAAAGTGCTATGATCAAAAAAAAATGTGAAAAAATTGTGTAAACCTAATTTTTTTCTCCACTGTAAGGTAAGGTATGAATTGGTATTGTATGATATCAATTTGAAAACATGAAACATGTACATACTTCTTATGATGCTGTATAGTATGTATAATATGATTAAAATATAAACTGTGGCATGCCAACAGATGAAGACCCAAACTGTGCTCATAACAACTACATCAGAGCCAACTCTACAATAACTGCCTGATCTAATAAAAAATATGAATTATTAGTTATCATCATCAAGACCGTCATAATGACCTTTACCAATTATCCTGGCAATTATCTTTCTTGTGTTTGTGCAACAATTGGCATTTATTGCGGAGCCAGACACCTAGATATAGAAGGGAGACAAGCAATAGTTTCCTCATCTACCCAGGTTAAACCATCCATCCATCCATGGCATCTACTGAAGGGTCTGTTGCCTTGGTGCCTAATTACCCCTCTCTACCTTTTGTTTGGTCTCTTCATCTGTCTCTCTGCTGACGCTCTCTCTCTCTCTCACCATGATAAAAAACAGTTACACAGGAGGGGAACCAAACTGCTTCTTAATTTTCCTTGACAGCCTCCTTTAAACACACAGCCCAAATCCACACTCTAATTGAAAGCACATTCCTATTCCAAACAAATTAAGCACAATTAAGGCCTCTGAGTTATGAGTATCTATCACTGCGCGATGTTTTTGTAAAATCACTGCACTCTAGATCAAAGTCTCTTGACCCCTCAGTTTAATTGCCTCATTAAGAGTTCCCTTCTTTGTGCTATGGGCTTCATAAATACAGGGTCTGCTCATTTCATTTGAGAATTACACTAAAAGACGCCCCTTAAACTAATCGCTTCCACGTTTTCAATAAAAGTTCATCTGTTTTTAGGTACAGAACAGAATGAGATTTTCTTCCATTTATAGAGCATAATTTTCAAGGCCCTTTTAGCACAGAGTGTGATATATCATTTCATTGTGTCTGTGACAAGGCACAAACCTGTAACCATGTTTAGCTACTTTATAACACATGTTAAAAGGCTTCCATAACATTTCAGATGTATGGTGACACGCTAAAAAAAATGCAAGAGCTCATAACCTTTAATACATTAGCTTAGGGTCTTAGGTGTGGCATTTGACACATCATAGCAGGTGAGAGGAAGAAGGTGTCACCACCAGGAACCAGCAAATCACATGACAGGAAGATGATTGTGTGCAGCTGAAACTGTTCCCTCCTCCCATAACCTCCCTCCTTCTCATCATCACAAAATGCCATCCAAGCATGGCTGGCTTTTAATTTAATCTTATAAATGAGGTGCGCACTCCTAGACAACATGCTGTTCCAATTTGAAATGGCTGCTTTATTGGGGGACAGCGACACAGGGGAGAGAGGTGGGGGCAGAGAGAGAAGGAGAGAGCGAGTGGGAGATAGAGTGAGAGAGGAAGGGGGTTGTGAAGAAAAAAAGAAAGTCAGGGGAAAGACGGTGGTATGGAACATTTGTTAGTAATCCAATTCCACATACCATATGGCTTCATTACCATTATGCGGGAGAGAAGACTTCAGTCAGTCTGAAAATAAAGACCTACTTAGCCCCATCCAAACTGACCCCAAATGAGACATGTTTGTCTCCGTGTGACAGTGTTAGTGTTATTGCCCTGCTCTTGCATTCTTTGTGGTCGGTTTAGATTGAGCCTGCAGCTGTGCATGGTTTCAGTGTGTGTGTGTATGTGTGCATGCATGTGGCCGTCTGTGTCTGGGTGTGTGTAAGATAGGGATCGGGCGGTTTCTCAATGACTGATTATTACGGAAGAGAGTCCTTAGTCATTACTGCAGAGGGAGAGAGGGAGAGAGAAGAGAAGGCCCATAAGCCAGCTCCATTCAGATGTGAAGATGACTGATAATGCAGGAGCAGAAGGACCCCTCACTGGGTTCATTGGCCCCTAAGTGCTCCTTTGCTGAATGTGTCCCTTATCTTGCCCTGACAGCAGTAATAGAATATGCATAGCTCTATTAGCATACAAGGTAATGGCACCCTTGAGGGAGGGCACTGACATAAAACTTTAAGTAGAAATCAAAACATTGGTGAAGGCAGAAGCAGAATAAAAGGGGTTATTGTCACACAGTGCAAACACGGCCTGAGGCCTCGACTGTGGCTGCGCGCAAGGTATGCTGCCTTTACGCTTTCATGCACATCTGTCTACACACATCGACAAACACACACACACACACACACAGAACATTTAATTAGCTTGGTATACCGATACATACAAATATGCATCATCTTTATCATATGTAAATAAAAACACATACAAACACACATTATGTGTGTGTATGTATATGTGTGTTATAATATCTGTCTATCTATCTATCTATCTATCTATCTATCTATCTATCTATCTATCTCTCTCTCTCTCTCTCTCTCTATATATATATATATATATATATATATATATATATATATATATATACATATTTGGATAGATAGATAGATAGACATTCATACATATGCACACACACACACCACATACGATTATTTTGCACATAGGAATCCATGAACACACTCTGAATCATCCTCCTTAGGGCATCTAATTAAATGAAATGGCGTGCAATAAATGGCACTGTACCATCTCACCTCAAGGTCTCCAAATAATGGAGAATAACAATGAATCCATGGCAAGAAAAAAAAAATTGCCATTTTCATGAGCAATCACACAGTATAAGAGGCCTAAGAAACCTCAAAATCTCTGCTGAAGTGCCAGAATGCGCTGTAATGAAATGGCATTTAGAAGAAACAAAACTGGCTGACAAAAGAGGCTGAAAAGAAAAAGGCGGGGAGGTGATGGGTAAGGCGGAGTGATGAGAGGGTTTGCACACACATTATCTGACTGTAGTTTCCACCAACTCCCAAGCCGCAGCAATGAAATTTTAAATCAAAGCAGGTCAGACAAACAACACAAAGCCGACTGCAGAAAAAGCATTCAGCATAAGAAAGCAATTTACTGCTCCTCACATATCACGCAAATAAATGATACAGAGAGGCCGGGTCCAGTAAGAAGTTTAATTAAGTCTGGTGGGACAGACCAGGGGAGTGTTAGCTTTTCCACAAATTAAATTTTATTAAAGATATTAACCTTGAAGAAGAGGCCAAGGAAGCTGTGTCATTGAAGGTTAAGAATTAACACCACTTCAACAAGCAGTTAAAGATGTATAATACTGCTCACATAGAGCACAACCTCTCTTTTTTCCTTAGTTCATCTTTGGTAAGTGTGCAAAAAAAAATCAACACTAATAAGGCAATAATATCAGTAATTGCATCCTCAATTGTAATTATGGTGATTATGGAGTCCTCTTTGATATGCAGTTCTGCTCCACTGTCGATACGAGCCATATGTGAACATGGAACAATTATGCTAATCATTCCACATCCAAGCATGTAATTCTAAAGTGAAATAAAGTTCACCACCTTGTGCAGGGAAAACCCAATGAAAAATGCCCCCCTATGTTGAAATCTGGACCATTAAGAAATAAAAATTAGGGTAAGGCCAGTCATCAGTGTAGGTCTTTATGGAGACCTTTGAGAGTGACTGACCAGTTATTGACTGTTTTATGTTAATTACCATGAAGACGTCTAACATCTCTATAACTATGCATCATTGTTGATGCATTCAAAAATACTTTAGACTATTATAAGACTGGCAAATAATTAGACTTGGTCCAACTTTTATGGGCTATTTTGGACCCTGCTAATGGCTCTGTGCTCGGACTCAAACAGGCCAATAAAGCATAGTCTAGCATTGTATACCGGGCAATATTAAAAAGAGGCAGACACTATTAAGCGCCATCAAATCCATCTCAAACTGGGGCAGGACAATTTCTTTGCTGAGAGACCGGTAAAACAAAAAGACAGCCTTTTCTAATCTATGGTTTATTTAATATGTTTATTGCATGGGTGGCCAGTTTAATGAGCAGGCTATGGGCTACTTCTCTTCAGGAATATAATAGACATCTGTTCCAGCAAGAATCCACCAGGCAAATACAACAGAACTGCGTAATGTCAAAAATATTTTGTCTCCATGGTAACCCCACAGCATTCATATATGCAGTGAATGCTCATTGAAAGTGGCTTTTTCATTGTTAAGGGTTTCAACATTCAGTGCAGGCTGTGGGGTCCCATCGGTAGGTTGCTCCCGCTGGTTGGTCCGTTTAGTTAAAGATGGATAGAAGTAGAGCAAATACTGTTCTGAATTTCACACTGGTCTATACAGATGGTTTGGCAGTGTGACAAGACAAACTGGGCCTGGCATCAAACCCCAACCTCTATTTCATGGTGGCTTAACACTTTCTCTCTCACTAGATTACATTGGCTGTGACTGACTGATTTACCAATCCAATGACCAATACATTTTGCCAGATATTATTGTGGAGAGGCAAGTCAATCCATAACCTTCT
This sequence comes from Istiophorus platypterus, assembly GCA_016859345.1. Taxonomy (NCBI): domain Eukaryota; kingdom Metazoa; phylum Chordata; class Actinopteri; order Istiophoriformes; family Istiophoridae; genus Istiophorus; species Istiophorus platypterus. The sequence goes on from CM029111.1 coordinate 2,753,186, forward strand.
TTATTGGATGCAACTGCAATTCATTTTGAAGGTGTGGCATTAATATCAAGAATGATCTGCTGATTAGAACCATAACTGCTACATGAGTGTGAGCCTGACTCAGAGAGCACAGGCTGCATAATGTGATATACGTTGTGTGAATGACTGTTTTGAGTATGAGCTTCTCTCTACATGGCCTTTTCCTCCAGGCCCAGGATGAAAGCCACTAACACATAAAGTGTACAGTGCACAGAAAAAACGCAGAAAACACATATCCTTTCAAGAAATGGGACCAGAGCCTAGGATTTCCTGGATTTCGCTGTGGGCCTCTTTCTCCACCACATATACACATGCATGGCCTCACACATACAAACCATACACATGCACATAAACAGATTCAGTCAGAATCAGGCTGAGGAATGAAGTTACTTCTACTGGTCTATTAACTTAAGTGAGAGATGTGATTGTGCCTCAGATCAGCTTCCCACTGACCACAAACCAATAGTGGAGATTATGGGGATTTAAAAATGAGACTAATAAGCATCACTAGCATTTTAAATATCATACCTGAGGGAATGGGAGTGACATCTCCCTAACTGTGTCTACTGAGATGCAAGAATACAAAAAAGAACAAGGAAATATTGCCATATGCTACAGAAGGATAGGAAAACATTCTCATTTAGTCCAGTATAATTCCTTTATATTGTTTTTTGCATAGCAGGCATTTCAGTTACAATGGTATTATTAGTGGTAATTGGTCAAAGGATATACTATTGTGTTATTACATTGTGTTAATCTCTTCAATGAAAATATGATGAAAAATATTTGTTGACAACCTATTTTTCAACACAAAAAAGAGATCAAAACTGAATCAGATTTATCCTTTGAAAACGAGAACTGTGACTAAACTAACTAACTAATTGATGGTGTAAAAGACAAACGACAGACAAATGCACTAATTGCATTTTTAATGCTTTCTTTTTCAACAACCTGCACCTTCAGAATTACAAATTAATTTCAGCTCCTGCTAAGTTAAACATTTCTTTCAGAAGCTGATTTAGCCGCTGCACCTGTTGCACTGCTATCAATAAGACGCATCTTGCTTTCAGTATCGCTGTGTCTCTCAGTATTGTTATTTGACATTACCATTTCTCTGAAGATACAGATTTATGTACTGAATTCATCTACAAGCCTTTCAGCATTAAGCAAAACAGGAAAAGAAAAACATTGAAAACATCTAGCTTGGCACACAATGTATAAAAACTGAGATAATGTAACTTTATCAAATGCTATGGATGTGAATGTAAGGCTGATGTTACTTTGAGTTGGCTCTCTTCTGTGCTGTTATCAAAACAAATAAGTGGGTTCCAAGACTAATGTCCAAGGTCACCAATATAAAACTTTCTCTAGCGTTTCACTATATGATCTTGCATTCTAGCAACTTCGCTTAAGCCAGACAATAAACAGTATTTAAGTCAGGTGAGTTATTCTAGTTTCTGAGTACTACACACACACACACACCTGTACTGTTCACCGGGTAACCAGGGACAACTGCACTAGATTAGATCAGAGAGAGCGGTTCTGTTCAAACAGACAGTTTGGAAAAGACGACTGGATTGACTGAGGCAAGTCAGTGTGTTGTATTACTACTTTGGAAAGTTACATGGATACTGTGTATGAACATGTAAAAAGTCCCTTCACCTTGCAATAAATAAAAGTGACACCTCTAAACAGGGTAACTGTACACAACAAAGACGACAATGGATCTAGCAAAAAGATGCTTAGAAGACAGGAAAGAATAAGAATTCAAGAAAAAATTTCACCGATGAAAATTAGACTAAATTGTCTTAAGTTTTTGTTAGTAGTTAGTAAGTTAGAGAAAGTAAAAAATCTACAAAAATAAACTCCATTTAGTCATTAAAACAGTTATTTTCTTAGAAAAAAATTTAAGAGTAAAACAATGAGAGAAAATTGCAGGAACACAGCATTCAATATTCAGCACAGCTTCATATTCCAGCACACTGACATTGTTCATGGTTCTAATAACTGATTTAAATTCAGTGTCTACAGTAATCTTCTGACAGGCAGGAACTGTTTTCCCATTTTACAGACCACATTAGTGTATAACAACAGTATCACAGATTATGCATTTCATAACCTGACATATACAAAACTGGTTCTGGCTTCCAACAAAATTATAGACTCAGGATATACAATTATTCTGTAATGGCTACTGGATGAGTGGAGTTCACAACTATTCTTATCTTTGTGTTGATGCCAGTAAGTCACAAGGAAATTCTGAATTTCTGCACAATTCTCTGTTGCTTTATTGGAAAAAACAAAACGGATCTCATTTCTGATCAAATGTTCATCAGGTGAGATTCTTAGTAAATTTTCTTTAACTGTATTTTCAAATAGGCTAAATATTTTCTGTTTTACAAACAATGTATGTGTGGAGTGTGTTAATTTAAATTTTGCGCTACTGATCACTTTGAAAAAAATCGAAAGGAAAAAGGAAAGACAACACGAGGATTGCCCTATTCCAATATGACAATTATATCAATAACCAGGATGAGCAACAGTTACTATATCTGCAGGGTAAATAAAATGCCTGCACTTCATTATTTGATAAAACATTGCTTCCCCTTTGCATTGTCTCCTTCTTCCACATTCTCTCTACCTCTTTGTTGATGTATTCATCAAACCTGCCAGGTGTCCAAAGGGGATTCTACCCAAGCACTGCTATGGCTCACTTAACCATGAGATTGAGTGGAGTATGCATACACACAGAGAGAACTATTTTGATTACTTATTACTTAACCTGTAATGTATTCTGCCCCTTTTTTGTCTGCATGTCCTGCTTCCCTCCATTCCTCTCCTCCATCATCCCCCCCTAAATAAATGGAAAAATATTCACTGCCCTGGGCTACTGCTGAACTTCTCACTCTCTGCATCCAATTTGAAGCGGAGCTGCTGTGATGTCATCAGAGGGTCTAAACAGAAAGAAAGAGGAAAGGGGAGGAAGCTGGGAGAGAGGGAACAAGAGGGAAGAGCTGGCAACCTTCAGACCTCCAAGGTCACACTTCTTAACCCCACTGCTAAAAATCCAATAACACTTTATGAATGTTTTAGTTAGAAGTCATTAATGCAGCTGAGCAAAAAGAATACAAACGAGGTGCTGTCCTGCTCTGCACTTTCCCTGCTTCTCTGTCTCACACTCACACACATACACACACATACACACACATACACGCACATACACACACACACAAATACACAGTCTAGGTACAACACCCTGATGTTCAGCGAACAAGTGGCCCCTTGGACCTGGAGTCCACAGTGCCAAGCCAGAACCATCTCTTTGGTTTTGGCTGCATATTTAAAATCACTAGTCAAGTTAAACATCTGGCCCTTCAAAGCTATGCAGCAACTCTATTACAAACCAACTTGCTGGCTTGCATTACCTCTTACTGAAGCTGCAGCTCAAGAACAAAGGGTCTGCTATGTGTTGACTGTTTAACAGCAAATGTTAAAATGAGAGAAGTTCAGAATTTGCCATTGTGTATACAATATATATACATATATACATATATAAACAGACTGACAGAGAGATAGGCAGAAAGACAGCCACACACACATATATACATACACACAGTATATATGCAGTATGTACCCTTATATGTACCAAGTGTGAGCTTAGCCTCAACGTCAAGGTCAGCTGAAATAATCTTTGGTAAAGCCATCCCAGAGGTTCTAGAGGGACAGCAGAGGTCTCATTGCTGCGGGTGTAGTGGATTAAGTAGTAGACTTCTATTTCCAGATAGAACAGCCTCCCAAGCATGACTCAGTAACAGACAGTCCGCAATACACTCTGTAAACTACATACTAAATCCAATTGGTAGAAATAAATTCAATACAAAACTATGAGAAAGCCTGCATTAACAAAAGGAGCAGGTGTTTGTGTGGCCGCATGTGTATTGTGCACACAAGTGTCTCTGCGGCACAAAAGTGAGTAAGAAGGCTCGGCAGTTTAATTAATCCAACAGGGTTGTGTGCCCTCCTATTTACCCGTGTGGGAGCTTGTGGTCACAGGAGAAAAGGCCACGGGGAAGAAGGGAATAGAAGTGTCGCAGCGGCCATGATGATGATGGAGTGTCTACAAATATGACTCCAAACAGGGTCATTTTGATTTAGCAGCAATACGCAAAGGCTGGCCCGTTAACTCCTGACCTTTTGAGTGTGACCTGTGGGGGAGGGGTCTATCCACCAGCAGAGGACAGAAAGAAAGAGAGAAGGAGAAAGAGAGAGGCTGTGCAGTGTCAGGCCCATTATGACCTGCTAAAAACTCAGGCCGCTCTCCAGCAAGGAGCCATCCATCATCGGGGCCTCTCTAATCAGCATGTTTGTCACTGTAACTAAACAGTGGGTTGAGCCACATCGCCATGCTATTGGTCCTGACAAGGAGAAATAAAGCTGCTGCCGGCCAATGGGCTGCAGGCAGCCGAGCGTGACAGGAAAGGTGACAGACTCTTGAGGTCTCAACTAGTGCGAGATTAAGGGGAACTAGGCCGGACTCTGGGGCGGAGGAAACATTTGAACAGTTTTACTGGTCTTTAGGCAGCAGTCGAGGCCAGGGCTTCAGTGGTGTGGGTGTTGAAAGTGAGAATGCTCATGTCCCCCTCTCGCACAAGACAGGTCCATTTGTTCAGTTAGGAGGAACTCTGGTTCTCTTTGTAAAAGGTAACAGATAGGTGTTCTATTTTCTTTACCCATGACATCTCAGGAGTGAAAATCCTTTCTGCGGTGTTCACACAGGATTAATCCTGTCACTGTCTTAAGGGCAAAATTCTTCTCTGAACTACAATGTTTGGATCAAAGTCTAGTGAATATGATATAATGATATCAACAATAATTCATATTCATCGCCTCTTTACTTCCAGAATCTTTTCAATAGCTGCTCATCTTGGGAAAAAATATGTTAGAATATGAAGAATAAAATGTATAATGAGGGTATTTTATAAATAAGGGAGGGGAGGCATCTCAGATCTCTCTAGTTCAACAGAAACAAAAGAGTCCTCTGATAATACTAATTTTGAAATGTGTGGCAAAAATGTTTCTACTTTACATGTTCTGGTAAAAAAAATGTCACTGTGCTTACTCGATCCTTGCATAGACAATCCACTCCGTTGAGCCTGCTTACTGTTGTTTTGTTTGGTTTTGTCTGGCCCCTTGCTTACATCTCAGCAGGCGGGCTGTACACAGAAGCTGAAAAAGCTGCAGTTATTTGACCACTTGGAGCAGGGACCTTTTTTCCACTCATAACAGCTAACAGCCAAAAAAGAGGGAAAACAAAGTTTCCCTGACAATGCATTACTGCTTACTACCAGCAGCTTGAAAAACATACTAGGAAATCTGGGAAATTAAAACTGACGCTGTTATTTTGAAAGTTTGATGGTTTACATCATAAAATTGTACTTTTTGATTTCTCCTTCTCCATCTTCAGCAAACTTGGCTGATGGTTGTACTGTACTGTACACTATGGGTCCTGGACTCTTCCCAAACACACATTTTATTTGCAGTCCTCTGCTTACAAGCTGACAAAAAAATATGGCATACAGCCTTGTAGTGTACAGGGTTCCTACTCCCAAAATACTACTTGGAGAAGGCTTACAATTCAAGATTCTGAAACGTAAATGTTTGCCTATAGGGAACTATAGATGCCTGTGTGCCATGAACGCACAGTGTGGTAAATAATAAGGGTACTAGTTATGAAAAACAAAGAAAAAAATACCAAGAGCTGAGCCCAAGTCCAATGTTTTAATGATGTCAGATATATTTTAAAAGAAAATCACTGTAAATGTGCAGATTAAAAGCAGAAACTGTCACATGATCATAAAACACATAGCGTTTGATTCTTTGATTTTATTTGATTATACAACAAGGATTAATGTTCAAAGAAAAAAAAGACAAATGATTGAGTTATCTAATCATATCCTAATTGATACCAACTTTTTATCAATCACAATAGACCTAAATATCTATGAAAAGGTTTTGGCCAATCTTGATAAATGTAGGGAATTTTTTCCCAGGTTCAACATTTGTGAAACATGATGAGATGTCAAAGAGCAGGGCTAAGAGGAAAATCCAGGGCTAATATGTTTTACATATCCTCTCTATGTAAGCTTTACAAGGCAAACTGGACCCTGAATCCCTATCATGTATACAGGAGCTGATTCTCAGAGTGATACAAAATATTCAAGGTCCAATCCATAATTTTTTGTGTCAGTAGATAATATTTAATAAGAAGCTTGTTCTTTTTAAACGGTACCAGTAGTAACCCTAGATTGCATTTCACACCCCATGGGTTACAGCGGTGGTGGTGGGTTGCAGAAATGGGGAGAATATATATATATACTCATTTCTGCAAAGTAAAATGACACTATATCAAATCAAGCATTTCCATATGTGGACTGTTGCTGCCGTTGTGGGTCTGGAAGTGTAGGAGCAGAGCAACAGACCAAAAGATGAGCTGCACTGTTCAGCTTAGTGAGAGACAGAGGGATTCTGTGATCTCTGGAGCCTCCTACTGAGAGAAATGAGGAACTGTCTCTAATCCTATACCGGAATATTGCTAAACTAGTGAGAGTCAGATATTTGGCAATTATCCATCTCTGGTCCTCTAGTCTACAGGTCCAAGTCTTGATGAATATGGACCAATATTGATACACTATTAATGTATCATAAAACATGATCAACTACATGAAAATGTAGTTATATTATTACTTTTCCCCCAAATCCCCTGGCCTGTAGAGCAGCTGTTAATCAGGCAGTAAAACTAAGCTTGTGCAGACCCAAAAATGGAGGGGGACATGGGTGCATGGGTATGGGAGACAGACTTACTTTGAAAAGTTAATAACTTCTACTTTACCATTAGACGTGGGAATTCAGGCCATAAATCTCAAGGGCACTCTAGACTTGTCTGGAGGCCAGCAAAGATAATTGGGCGGTGTTTTGCAGTGTTGGCCTTTCTACTGTAAAAGGATGTGTTTCATGTATTAGGGAGCCACATGTTGTCAGCCATTGCAGTTTCGCAGCAAAGGTCAGCATGACCCTCTTGACTCTCATCACAAGTTGTCTGTATGGCGCAGGAAAAAAAAACACATCCCAGGGAACATCTGTGTAGCCACAAATTTTCCAAGATGGTAGATCTTTTTTTTTTTTTGTGGTAGTACAGACATTACGGCTTCCTCCTCCCATCTAAAAGAAATTAAATTAGCCACTTCACCGCAGTTTGGGTCAGTGGCTCAGGCAGTGGCCTTTTACTGGAAGCTCCCTTTTGCCAAGCTTGTCTTTACAGACATAAATTAGCCCAGGAGTGCCGGGCTAAAACATGTCAGGGGCTAAACGAAGATTGAGTGATGAGGTCGAACAGGGGAGACTGAGGACCAGCGGAATGGAGAGACTCTTGTCCTTCACCCCTCCCTCGCTGACCCCTCCCTCCCCTTCCAAAATAAAGGAGGAGGGGACCTCAAGTTCTCCAGTACATGAGTTGGCACAAGTTAGAACTCAGGAAGTCCAGGAGACGCCTCTGCCTGCCTTGAGAGTGAAACCTAAAACCAGTGACATAGCCAATACATGTCATATTCTCTCAGTCAAGAATGGTTTATTTTCGAAGGAATTTCAACCTAAAACCTGTTCATCATAATTATCCTGATTTGTTTGAAAAACCAAGGTGGATAGGTCTGGCCCAATTGCCAACAAGAGACCACTGTTATGTTTGGTTGTTAAAAAAATATATGCTTTTCAGTAAGACATAATTTTTCACATTTCCAAAACAGTGACAAAATGTCTTGTTCTGCAGTGGAGGCAGCAAATATCTTTTCAGTAGTTCTCGTTTTTTAGTGCAAAATTCGGCAAATCTATAAAAAAAAAAAACAAAATAACAAAAAACAAAACCAGAACAGTGTGGCATCAGCATGCATGCAACATACATGTAAAGTCAGCCAGAGTCACATACATTCAGTCTGAGTGCCCATTGGTGCTTGGAGCTACTCCAGGTGCTGCTCCTCATCTAAATAACCCCAGTCAATGAAAAAGGCCAGGGAGACTCTGATCCAACTTCTCCCTGCTTTTGGCCGAATCTCACTCCGGGTCTCAATGAGACGTTTTTATGTAAAGGAACAACAAGAATTACTGGACGTTCTCCCAGAGCTGTGTAGAAACAGATTGTAGGAAACATATATAAACCTATGCAACTAAAGGGTTTAAATTGTTTATAAAATCTGATTCTTCTCATTTTCAATAACAATCACAAGGAATGGAAGTATGCTATCTATGTCACAGCAGAAACGTTGCATGCTTTTCTGTTTATTAGTAGAGTGTAATTACAAGTAATGTATACATGACAGCAAGACATTTAAGAAAAGAACTATTATGCAATTTTTAATATGCTGTGCATTTTTATGATAGTCATTATCATGGTACAGGTTCACAAGTTAAGAGGATTGTACAGTGTATTTTGTTTTCTTTTGATTAAATAAAAAAAATGCATTTTGGTATTTCTACCATCACAAGTTAAAAGAAATTTTCTGGACAGCAGACACACAGGAGATCAGACAAAATCTCCAGTTTCATACATTCATTATATTTGGGTTTTTAAATAAATATCAATATTAATAAATGTATTAATAACTGTATTTTGTGAACATTTACTAGTTTTTGCTGAACTGCTTATGCTTGAACTGTTTAGGTGTGGTGACATTCAGTTTCAATTCCACATAGTTTAAGTCACATTAAGTGGAATAAACCAGGGGTTTGTTTTCATTCTGTCTGATCATGTGACCGCTAATGTAGCTTAGACTCTTGAGGTTTGCTGAGCAATCATCATCAGTAAGGTGGTGATTAAAAAGCTATCATAACCGATAACAATAATGGATAGGGATAAAAAGAGTGAGGATATTTGTTGAAATAAGAAATACATTTTATACATTTTATATGGCATGCAACATACAACGCTCATGTAAAACAACGGTAGACACACAAAAAAAAAAAAAATCGCATTAACCTGCCGTGCACCTTAGACCACTGTTCTGGTCTGTTCAGTATCTTTAAAATCAAAGAATCAGTATTAAACAATTGGAAAATAAGTATCAAATCAATATCCTAGCCCATCATTGTTTACAGTCAGTGAAAAAAAATATGTCTGTGCCTTTAAAATATCTTGTTCCACTATTTACACCAAGTTGGTGAGGCTTGGCGTCAAATGGGTGGGGGCTGGAGGGGCTCCGCTCTTCTGTTTAAAAAAACCCTGAGGTATTAGGGTGGACTAATCTTTAAAAGGTTAATTTATTCATAGAGATTTTGACAGAGATGTATGGCCGAATCAACATCTCGGGCACCTCTTCCCAGAGGGAGACGACTTGTGCAAAGAACAGAAAGGGAGAAAGGGAGCGGAGGGAGGAGGAGGGGGAGTTCAGTAGCAAGATGGAGTGCAGAAGAGAGAAAGAGTGGGGAGTCAACATGCTATAAACACAAACACATAATTACCTCATAGAGGCTGACAATGACTCTGGCCTTTAACCCTGTACACTTAGAGCTCTCCAGTCTGTCATTTTAACTCAGGAAGGGAAATGTAAACCCAGTGTAATTTATACTCTGCACATAATGATTATATAATAAAACAAAAAGACCACATATGTTTGGATGGTGTTAGAATTTGATTCTTTGCAGAATGTTTTTTCCATTTTTCACTATTAATAGTTTAATACTTACAGATCAATACAACAAACACAAAATTGGCTTTGGCTGTAACCGATTCAGATTTTTCCAGATGAGGGACTATTTGTAATCAGATTGTTTGTGAAGGGAGAGGGGAGGGGGATGACCAATATTTACTGTATTTTTTCTCTTTATTCCCCAGAGTAAGGTACAGGTTTTTATTCAAATTATCGTTATTTTGATAATTCAGTTTTTGTGGTAAATCTATTGTGTTCCTACCTTAGAAGCTATTGTGTCAGTCTATTAAAAAGAAGGCATCCTTAATGAAATACACCACAAACCTATCAGATATGGCTGCTGTCATGCCACTGTAAAGCTAAAATGGCCAGGAATCAGCACAGAAGTACAACTGGAGCCAGCATCACGCTGGACTTGCAATAAAACAATGAAGCAAGTTTTCAGTGTTATTCCATTGAAGAAAGAATGAATGATTAGCTTCTGCACTGTCGTAAAAGTATTTAGCTAGATGAGAGGAAGTGCGGAGACCTGGGGGTGTTTTGTGAAAACTAACTGCACAAATCCACCACTCCAACAACAGGTGCAGTGGAAAAATCACACAGGAGCACGACCTTCTTGAAATGCAGTGATTCTGAAACACACACACACACACACTCACTCTCTCTCTTGTGTTATTTACCTTGTGGCTTCAATAATGGCAGCACAACATGCCATGCATGTATGTATAAATATGCTGCAATTGTTAAGGTGGTTATATACTCCTTAATTGTTTGCTAATATTCTGCTTTTGAGGCCTGTTATATATGTCGTTGTGTAATTGAATGGCTTTCACACATGCACAAATAATAAGAACCATGGATAGGGCCCACTGAGGCAGGAAGCAAAATTTGTAATTGTTCAAAGTCATCTACATGGCCGTGTTTGAGTAATGGCAGGTAGAAAGTCTGAATCTTTGTCCTTGTTTTGTGTTTAGTTCTCCAGTGAGTAATCGGCTTTGATTAGTAACGTGTAAAGGATGCCATGTGTATTGATAAGTGAGGTGTGTGTTTTTGGACAAGACCGTACTTGTATAACTTTGAGATTCAGATTTTATCAGGCACAGTTTGAGTGGGAAACTGGAGTTTTGACTTAGGGTTCTTTGACAGATGATGATGATCTCAGTCACTAGTTCATTTAATGCTGGTAGTATTGGTAGTATATTGCTAATATCCAAGCCTCTTAGTGTAGCAACATTTTGTCAGTCATAATGAGTTTATGAACTTTTGAAAAATATATACAAATGACTCAAAAGAATCCGCATTTAAAGTAGACACAAGTGGACTGCACGGAACGAAACTGCATGCCTATACTGTAAAACCCTTCAGTTCAAGTTAAATGATGCTGAAAGCATAACAGAGATTTTGAACTGTCAGTCTTTTACACTGAAGGGTTTTCTCTAAAACATTTAGAGACTGTGAAAACAAACACGAAATTCTAAACAATCGAGGCTTTTGCTTGGCTGTGCCAACACAAACCTAAACACAGGAGGGGCTGATCTGGCATTTCATACAAAGGACCAGCGCTTGGGATCAGCAAGACCAGGAATGAAATGATGCCTTGTGAGCCTCCATTCACAACATCCGTGGGGGTTTCAGACTCATCAACTAAATTTAGGGGGCTCATATTATCTGATTCCATATGTATTTCCACTGACTGTATATTCATAGCTGTATTTGTAAGAACATTTTGCAACATTAACGATGCATTTCATTAGCCAGTCCTCTAAGAAAAAACATCTAAGAAACCGAGTTTAATATCCAGTTAAATAAAGAAAATCAAAACCCTTCTGCCCCATCAGAAATTAAAACACCTGATGTATTACTGCAAGTCCTTGACCACTTATTAAGACATAATTGAATTTGTACTGTGAGAGGTTTTCCTCAGGGTGGCCGTGCTTCACCGCACCTGCTCACATTTTTTAGTTTTCCTGTTCTCTACTTGAATTTTCTGGTGTTGTGACCTGCTAAATTATTCCAATTTCAACTTAAAAATTTAATGTTTTAGACAGGTATCATAACTAATTTCTTTCACATTTTCCACGTGTGTACTTCTTAATTTGACCCTCTCAGTTTTTCAATACATCGTGGAACTATCGAAATACTACAAATGGCATATGTTCTATTTTTAAGACAGTCAGTAGGGGAACTGGGAAAAACCGCAGACAGACAAGGCATGTACATTCGCACTGTTCACAACTTGTCAATACTGATGTGTGACAGCAATGATGGGCTAGTTTCAGGTGATACAGTAAACACACTGGTTACATTCTTTGTGTACAGTGCGCAGCTTGTCCAATAGTTGTCATGTACACAAGTGTCATGACATCTGCGTTGTTCAACTTTTTCAGACTAAAAGGGATGTGATGTGACTGGCATGGAAAACCTGATCCATTGTGAATCCACCCTTTCTGATTCTGGCTGACGTCATTGTGACACCAGCTTTCATTAAAAAAAAAAAAAGGCCTGTGCCAGCCTTCATCCATAAAAAGCTTTTACAATTTAGCCTTCGAGTTCCATCCGCTTTGCACTATTTTCATTTACTTGATTTTAAAATCACACAATAAAATGGAACAAAAATGTGAATTTAGATATGTGAAAAATACAATGACTAAAAAAAAACTGAAACAAATGCGTTTCCCTTTTCTGCCACCTATGACGACAGTACCTGGGAGCATACAGGGGTGGGTTTGTGGCTAGAAGGCTGTTGATGTGTGGTTGAGCAAGGCACTTAACCCACAGCTAATCCTATTGAGGTGTGCTAAGCGGCCATAACAGGATAGGACAGTGGTTGCTGTTGTGAACTCCTAAGTCAGAGCGTATCTTTGAAGGTGGGGCATTACTAGACTAAAGAAAGCGAGCTCAGCCGACATCCCCTCGATGAGCAGAGGTTAAAACAGAAAAAAAAAAGGACATAAGCTGGTAGTGATGCTGTCATAGCATGTTAACCCTTGTGACATGAATCTGCTGTACTGAGACACACAGACATGACCCGGACAGCCCAGACTTTGGCAAAAACATGCAGGAAAAGGAGGAGGTGGGAACATAACCCTAACTTCTCTTTCACCTTTCCTGCCTCTTTCGCCCAGACGTTCTGGGCCAAGATGGTCTCTCACCCTCCCCGACTCCCCAGTACTCTTGCTCTGGGCGCATCTAATTGAAGCGATCTTGGGGCTGAGAGAGTTCCGTTTCTTCTCTAATCCCTCCACTGGGGGAGGCTCACATGGTCTCAATTACCCCCACCCCACCCCAGAACACTGGGTTCCCTCTCTCTGCTCACTCTCTATCCGTCTCACCGGCCTGCTCCTCTGCCAATGCACCGGCCTGGGCCCTTTTTCAGCAGTTTATGTTATTAAGCACACACTGCCGAGTTCCTGTCCTTCACAGGGGCCTGAAGATGTTATCTCCCCTGCCGCCGTATACAGTTACCTCCAAAATATTCCATAAATTAGATTGGAATTGGCAATTCAGAATACAGAGGTGGAGGCTGAGGTGGTCAGGGATTGGTTGGGGATGGGAGGCTGTGGGGGCGGTGGTGTGGGTGAAGATCAGGGAAGCTCAGTGTAAGTAATAGCAGGGGAAAATCTTTTTGTATTTACATTGGATGGAGGACCAATGGGAGGTATGTCACTGGCAAAGTGAAGGTGAACAGAGGAGAAGTGGACGGCGCTTAAGGGCTTTGGGATAAGGAGGAGAGGAGACCCAAATCCAGTTCCTATTTGGATAGAGATTCTTTTGGAGGTGGAGCTGAATATCTAGTCTGAAAAGAGTTAGACTGG